>JAPYZL010058609.1:0-18957 GCA_030522825.1 Platygaster orseoliae | reverse complement strand
ATTGTTTAGAAACTGCTGAACTAATGACGACTCTTTATCCATGGTACTGTATGCCTACCACTGTGCACAAAGTGTTAATTCACGGGTCTAAAATCATTGAATGGGCTCCACTCCCAATCGGGCTAATGTCAGAAGACGCACAAGAAACGCGAAACAAAGATGTGAAAAATTACAGGGAAAATTTTTCACGAAAATTTTCCAACACTGCAACTATGGAGGACGTTTTTAACCGTCTTCTAGTCACTTTTGATCCGTTTATTTCGAGCTTAAGTAAAATATACCCAAAACAGGGAAAAAGCTTGTCTGTTGAGGCCTTGCAATTGTTATCGTGTAAAAATGTAATTCACAGTGACTGTTGCGATGATGACGATCGAGATGACGATCACGAATCTACTGATGAAAGTTACTAATTTGTGACGTATTTGTATCGTATTGCTTTTAAAAACGAGAATTTGTCACCCACAGGCTTCGATGTACTAAATATATAGAATTTTAAAAAACTATTACTTTCTGTTTAACCTTCTACCACAAAAAACACAACATTTTCAACAAATGAAAGTTTTATTTTTATTAATTAATTAATTAATTTTATTTTTTATTTTTATAGTGAATTTGTATTATGGATTTGAAAATATAAACAAAATTTTACACCTATTTTGGCTGAATTGGATACATTTTTGCGAAAATTCATACACCATTTTGTTTCAGTCATTTTTTTTTAGATCATTTATTACTATTTTCATGATCAGTGACATCAGAAAACCACAACATTTCACCCGCGTCGGACTACTGAGTCGATTTCTGTCCAGGTTTTTAAGACTTTTTCCCTAAATTTTGAAAAAAAATTCATCCACCATTTTGTTTCGGCCATTTTTTTTGATAATTTGATGCTTTATTCGTGATTAGCGACCTCAAAAACTCCTAGCCACCAAATTTCACCCACATCAGACAATGACTTCGATTTTTGTCCAGGTTTTCGAGATTTTTGGCCACTATGCGAATGCAGAATTTTAGAAATTTATTCTTGCTTTTGAATATAATAAAGTTGGCTCCGGAAGATTGTTTATTTCTCCATTGTTGACTCTGAGAGAACGATAAAAATAGTGAAAAAGTCATTCTCATTTTGAATTTTCTTATTATTTTCAAACTTTTATTTTATTTTAAGATTTTTGATATACACTGGTAACGAGGAAATATAAGATTTTCAATTTTAAATATTTTGGATAACAATGCAAACATTTGCAACAAGATAAACAAATATTAGCTAATTTTTATAGCCTGGACAACAAATTGAAATTCAGAAATCTTTGTTAATTCTCTGACTACACTAAAGAAATCTGTACCAGAAATCTGATAGATATTTTATGAAAATGTCGTAGCAAATAATTAAGTATTAAATAGTCATTTGAATTTGCAACTTTCATGTTATTAGTATGCACTTTTTCCATTTTAAATTATGCGAAGTAAAAGTTTTTTGTACGTACAAAATCGAAAATATTAGAAAATGAAATTCTTTTGTGGTTGAATGCTAATTATTATTACAGTTGAGTAAAAAATATCGCAAAATCTTGCATTAAAATTTTCTGTTTGTTTTCCTTACTAGGGAAAGTTAAATTCACTTAATGACATTGTTCAAGCTTTCGGTTATTTATTAGAACCTCATCAGTAACTACGACTTTTCAGTATCAAATTAAAATCCTAAATTTTTCCTCCCATTGATAATGTTGAGATTTTCGACAAGTAATTAAATTCCAAAAAAAGATTTATTTTATTCATGGTTTTAATGAGAAGTCTAATAAAGAACATAAAAATAAATCTAAAAAAAATAATGAAGAATACAACCAATAGTCTAAAAGATACTAAATTTTTAATTTTAGTATATAATCAATTTATTGACGATATTATATATTTATATATACACTTTTTATTGATCAACTGTTTGATAATTCTTCTCATCATATTTTGTCATAATTTCGAGAGATTTTCTGTATATATGAAATGATCAAAATTGAATAAGATCAAAATTTTAATTTTTGACTTCGAAACCTCCAAAAATTTAAAATAAATTTTGAATAATAACAGTTTACTAAAAGACAAAATAAACACGAAGAAAATCAAAAGTAGTTTTAATTAATAATGAAATAAATATAAAAATAATGAAATTCTATTATGAAAATTTTTCATTTTTGACGAGGTTCTAACTGATCGAAATTCAGATGATATATTTACTGAAATATATCATCGAAATATATCATACGAAATTCAGATGATATATTTTTCTCCCGTTTGCATCAAAAAATGAAAAATTTACAAATAGTCATTTTTTAATTCCTAAACAATAATCCTTAATTAACTAATCAACATTTGCGGATTTTTATTGTTGTTTCTTAAACGTTAATAAAAATTTTAAAAAATAAAACATACATGAAAATAAAAATTGCCCTTTAATATCATAATTCCCGAAAATAAATGTTTTCCACGAAAATATTAATCTAACCAATATAAAAAAAACTTCAAAAACCCTGCATCAATTTTTTTACTTATCCCATGCTTCGATTCGTCGTGTGAAAATTTCTCGAATATCTTTCATGACTCCAATTTTTTGCATCATGTGTTGAAATCGTCGAAACTTCTTAATTCATCTCAAAGATTATTTTATATGTATACGTATTTTTTATTGTCACTCGGAGGCAGCTTTATAAGCCGTCTTATTGAGCCGTTGGCTCGAATGCACAAAAGTGAGTTATTCGCTGGTCATTTATATAAATAAGGAGCTGAGATGATACCTGACTACTGACGATAGCAATGACGTTGTGCTTTTTATTATGAAACGTGGTGCCGGATTCTGTATGGTGTCGGTTTTTTTTGTCCCTTTTTTGCGAAGGTCCAAGTATTTTGATAAGAGATTTTTTGTTCATTTCATCGAGTTTTGGCGATGGACATGTATATTAGTCAGTGCGACGGAATAAAAGTTAAAGAATAATTGATAGGAACTGAATAAAATTTTGATCTGAAAGAGACAAAAAAATTCGGAGGCAGCTGTAAAAACGCGAAAGCTTGTTTCGAGTGGCTTAATTATTAAAGAGTTCGGGGAAAACTGGTACACTTCTAGTAACAACGTGTTGGCTGAATTTCGTACCTGCAAAATGTTTTTCTACTTAAGTGAAACAAAAAAGATTGGTTATCGGTATTTTTAAAATTTCTTCCTGGTAATTGCTACTTTTTTTATTTCCTCCTAAAACAATCACGAATTTGATCGATATTTTTTTATTATAATCTTTTTTCATACAAGATAATGTTTTTTTACTTTTAGACGAGATTCTGAAATGGCAGGAATTTATTAAAAATCGATTATTGCTACTGCAATTAAGATTTCTAAATTTTGTTGGCTCAGGAAAGTTACATGAATCATTTTTCAAATCCTCGAAATTACAGTAAGTACATTTTTGTTTATTTTGAATAATTTACACGATTTATTATTATTATTTTTACCAATAACAATTTTTTTATTATTCCAATTCATATTTATTTATCAGTATTATAAATATATCAAGGCCAATCGATTTTCTGGTAAAAGACATTTTTTTAGAATAATTTTTAATTGAAGACTGAAAGCTGGAAAACGAATTATCTACCATAATTGGGAAAACACAGTAATTTCAATATATAACATATATTGATCTAATGAAAAGAAGTACTATCAATCAGTATTTTAATAACTTCTTCATTATTACCAATCTTTTTATTTTTCCTCAAAAAATCACGAATTTCATTCGAATTTCGTAATTATAACTTTTTTTAAAGATAACTTTTCTTCACTTTTAGATAAGATTTTTGGATAATAGGAATTCTTTTCCAAATTCATAATTATTACTGAAATGAACATTTCTGAATTTTGTTGAAATAACTTTTATGTCCTCCAAATTACAAAAACTGCAGTTTATTTTGTTTTTTTTCACTCATTTACATAACTTGTTATTATTATTTTACCTGATTATTCTATTTTTATCATTCCCATTCATTATTAATTACCATTATTTTGAATATATCAATGCCGATCAATTTTTCAGTTCAAGACGCTTTTCAATAAAATTTATAAATGAAAGATTGAAATCTGTGAAACAAAGTATCTCCTATAACTAGAAAAACGAATAGTTTCAAAATATTAATGTAATAAAAAAATACGACAAAAATCAATATTTTCATAAATTTTGCTCTGTTATTACCACTCTTTTTCATTTTTTCCTGAAGTAATCACCAATTTTTTTCGAAATTTGATCATCGCGATTTTTTTTATACAAAATTATGTTTCTTCAATTTTAGATAATAATCTGTAAAAATAGGAGTTTATTTAAAAATTGATTATCGTTACTAAAACTCAGATTATTGTATTTTTTAAGCTTAGAGAATGCACAATAATTATTTTTTATGGCCTGCAAATTAAAATAAATACATTTCTGTTTATTCTCACTAATTTACATACATTTTTATTTTTATTTTTACTGATGATATCACTTTTATCATTTTTATTTATTTTTATTATCAGTAATCGAAATTTATCGAGGCCATCGATTTTCTTGTGCAAGACGCTTTTCAAGAATATATTTTTGTTGAAGTTTGAGATTACTTAAACGAAGTATCTCTCATTACGAGAAAAAAATTGATTGAAAAATATAACATTTGAAGGGTCGGCCGTCAAAACCGACTAAGTGCCATTTTGATAAGGCGGGTTTCTTATGTATAACACATTAAAGAGCTGCTTTATTGATATGTCACTTAGCCGGTTTTGACCACCGACCATTCATTTAATGATTAAAAGAAAAAAAGGCAATAAAAACCAATATTTTTATAACTTCTTCCGCATAACTACCACTTTCATTTTACGCTAAAAAATTACGAATTTCATCCCAAATATGTCAATAAAATATTTTTATCAGCATACACGATGATGTTTCTGCACATTTAGATTAAAATCTTAAAAAATATGAATTCGTTTGAAAATAAATTTATTATCATTACTAAAGTGACGATTTCTAAATTTTTTCAAGTTATAGAATTTACATGAAACAATTATTAAATATTTCAAATTACAGTTAGCACAATTTTGTTTATTTTTACTCACTTACATTATTTTTTATTATTATTTTTACGTATAATTTCATTTTTGTCGTACCCATTTATTTTTCTCATCGGTATTTTAAATAAATCAAGACTAATCGATTTTCTAGTGCAAGACACTTTCCAAGAAAATTTTTCAACTGAAGCCTGAAATCGCTAAAACGAAGTCTGTCCCATAACTGGAAAATCGACTAATTTCAAAATATTACATTTATTGATCTGACCAAAAAAAACATTCAAAATATTTTTTCAATTAGTATTTTTACAAAAGTTTAATTTTTTTTTATTCCCATTCATTTTAATTATCAATATTCAAAATATATGAAGGCCAGTCAATTTTCCAGTGGAAAACGCTTTTCAAGAAAATTTTTTGATTATTGAAGACTGAAATCTCTAAAACGAAGTATGTCCAACAAATTACAAACAAATAATGTCATGATATAACCTGTATCAATTTATTAAATAAAAACCATAAATCAGTATTTACACAACTTATTCTTCGTTATTTCGAATTTTTTCAGTTTCCCCTGAAAAAAAAACAAACAAACAAATTTTATCCAAAATTTCGTCAAAATAACAAATCGTTTTAAAATCTTTTATTATCACTGAGTTTTGTTACCTCAGAGAATTTACGTGAAACAATGTTTACGTCCTCTAAATTACAATAAGTACATACATTTTCGTTTATTTTCCCTCATTTACAAAATCTCTATTTTTATTTTCACTGAATAATTCATTGTCATTATCAGTAATTCAAAAATATCAAAGTGAATCGATTTTCTAGTGCAAGACTCTTTTCAACAAAATTTTCAAAAAAATCTAACATGAATGAAAAAAGAAATTCAAAAATAATCGACAACATATGAATAAAATATATATTTAAAAGGGATTAAATAAATTTTGGGGCCAGCTGTAAAAACGCGAAAGCTCGTTCCGAGTGGCCTAATTGTCAAAGAGTCCGGGGCAAACTGGTACACTCGAGTAGCGATATGCTGGCTGAATTTCGTACCGGTCGAATGTTTTTCTACTCCCAGTTTTTACTGGCCATTCTTTTTCTCCGCGCCCGATGGTAAAGTAACTGGTTCGTTAAAATGTTTATTTGCTTGGCGATCTTTTGTCAGCAAAGTGTGTTATGACGACTCGGGCCCTCAACATGCGCAACCGGGGCTACTTTTCATCGCGCCTCTTCAGAAGCAGTCTGTTGCACTTGTAACAGGCTGCTTTTCGACATATTTTTTCGGCTTCCTCGCCAAAAAAATTTTATTCTAAATATAACTCAGTTTATTACATTCGTAAAAAAATTTTTCTCAACTTTTATGAGGTCCTCAGTATTTTCTGCAACTGAAAAAAAAGTCCTCAAGCTGCAAAGAAACGTATGATTTTCCCTCTCGTACTTATGCAAAACATAAATTACTTCCTATTCAAAAATAGTATGAAATGTGCGTCCAGTTCGCACGCTGAGCGAGGGAAAGATTTTTCTCGTGTATTCAAAGCGCTTTTCCGCTCGCGACTGATTTCACGCTCGACAATTCGAGAGGCTCGTCAAGGAGCAATTAAGTTTCGAGTGTTTCCTGCAAGGTGCGAACCGAAGAAACGGGCCGAAACGCGAACGCCGACCAGCTGACACCAAGTCGAATAATAGTAACAATATTTTTATCGTCATCAAATTTCTTCGCGACGAATTTGGATCGTTTTGTAGCCGGTTGATCAGAATGAAGAAACTTCTAAGAAAATTCATACTTATAAATAAAGAATTCAATTGTAAATTTAATTTCATGCAAAATCGTACTATTTTGAAAAATTTTTTGAAAATATTACAATATTTACAAGTTTTAAATGTGAAGATGATATACAGTACTAAAAATAGAAAAATTTAAGATAAGTATCTTGAAAAACCAATTTGGTTGGCTCAAACAAACGTTTGGTCGTTATTTGACCAAACAAACATTTGGTTCACTTAACTAAACTTTTAGTTCAGATTAACAAATTTTTATGACTTTGAAAAAAGTCATCTTAGTCAAAAAAATTTACGTTTCTGCTAATTCGAATTCGATTGTCCGAAACAAAATTTTATAGCCAAAAAAAATTTAGTTGTCTGAACTAAAAATTTATTCAAGTAAACTAAATATTTGATTGGTCAAATAACGACCAAACGTTTGTTTGAGCCAGCGAAATTACTTTTTCAGTGCAAAAAACGCAAAAATAATTACACGAGAATGCATTAATTTACAAACTGTGAATTTATTCAATGGTCAACACGTGAGTTTTTATAATTTTCCAAATTTATTATTATCTATAGCGAAATGCAGGAGTTTAGCGAAATTACCATTAATAACTACGATTTTTTCTACAGTATACTGTCTTTTTATTTTTAAAAAATATGACGGAAATTTTACAGTTTCTGTAGTTTCACAGAATGTTTAGTTTTCAAAGTTTTTCAAAATGTATCAACAATGTAATTTTAAGTTTCAAAAACATTTCATTGTTTTGAATAATTAAATTATTTAAACTTTCAACGACCTTGGCCAGGAGCTTGGCACGACAAAATATTTTTGGTTCTTGAATATTTTTAAAAATTACACACTGTCTATAGTTTTCTAGTGTTTAAAATTTTTCAAGATTTGTAAAATTTATCAAGTTCATCAAGATTCTACTAAGTTTTTTATTTTTGAGAATGATAAGTAATTTTTCTAATTTTTGATTCTCATTCATTTTTTGAATTTCGAACATTTTAGAGATATAACACATTTTCCGTGTAGTTTCGCGGAATTTTCACAATTTCCTACAACTTCAGAATAATTCATCAACATTTTTCAAAACTTTCAAAACTGTTAGTATTTTTCAGAATTGACGATTGTTAAAATTGTAAAAATTATTGACTATCATTACACGAAGAAATATTTTCAAATTTTCAAAGTTCTTTAAAGTTTGTGAACTTCATCAAACTCCTCTCAATTTCAGAAAACTGTTGACATTTTTTTTATTCTCCAATGTTTTTGGAGATTTTTCTATTTTTTAAAACATTTTGATTATTATATTGCTATTATGAAAATCATATGGATAAGATATGTAATATGAAAGATATTTTGATTTTTTTAACTTCGAAGAATAACGCAAAGTTACCGTAGTTTTTAAAAATTTTCGAATTTCTCCATAATATACTAAATTCTTGAACGTTTTCTGAAATTCTGCAAATTTTTTGAATCACCTGAAACTCTTGATATTTTATTAAAAATACAAAGCCTTGTTTTTCTTAAGATTATTAGTTACTTGATTTTAATTCAAATCTTCAAATTTTCCTACCGTTGCTATTAAATAAAATGTCTTCTGATTTTTCCGGATTTAAAGAATATCACACAGATTTTCTATATTGACGAAATTTTTTTATTTTCTGCAGTCCTCAACATACTTAAGAATGTAATAAAAATGTAGTAAGATTGGGTACAAATTTTTTGAATTTCCAAAAACTATTCACAATTAACAATAATTTCGTTATTTACTTTTTTTGTAAATTGTTCATAATACGTTTTACGATTTTTCGAATCAGCAAGAATATTAACTCAGTCTCTACGGTATTTTCACATTACCAAAATTTCCATAAATCATCACAATCTATCAACATTTCCTAAAAACTTACAAATTTACCGAATTTCTCAGAATAATCTCCAACCTCAAAAACTTACCATATTTTTTTATTTCCTGAAATTTTCGAATATTCACACACAACAGAAACCAATCAAACCTACTCAAACATCATCAAAATTTGCATTATCAATTCAGTAAGTATTTCCCATTTTAATAGTGCTATTCACCATGAACCACAATATTTCCCTACCAAAAATCTTGTTTCTAAAAACTCTAATGAAGCAAATTCGAAGATGCCAATTTATGAATTTTTATTCAACACGTGTCGTTATGGACCTCTATTCCAACGTTCCGGATTAGCGGAACATCGCACGTGTGCATTCCCTTTTGTTCAAGATTTTCCTGCTGAAAAACCCATAACCGACGTCGTGTTGGCCGTATAGTCTTCGTGCAAATACAATAACCCTTTATTTGTTCCTTCAACTCTTGAACTGGACGTAATTCAACAATCCACGAAACGGTGGTAAACAACACTGACGCCACCCCCGAGCGATTCCACAGATTTTGTCAGAAAAATATTCGTCAGACCAGACAACGAAACTTGGATGATCGATATAAAAAAAGAAAGAATTCGGATAAACCTCTGTCATCTATATTCTACAAAATCATCGAAAATGTTTTCGAGATCAACAAAGCATCAGTTACATTTCATATTCTTTATTTAAAAAGTTGAAAGAGAAAGACAAACTAGTAAGAGACAGAAAAAATAGAGCTACTAGTTTGTTTTTTTCAGTCAACTACTCATTTTAGATTGTATATTCTTTTTTGAACTCCATATAGTTATAACAAGATACCAATAATGTGAAAAAAACATATTTTTGTATGTTCTCATTGTACAAGTACTGTATTAGTATGATATGAAAAATAATAATTATTACAGTTATAAATAATGACACTTTGTAAATAAATATCGATAAATAAAATATAAAATATCAATATCAATATATTTCGTATTATTTTGAACATAATATTAATTATAATAATAAGGTTTCAGTAAGTTACTTATGCATAAAAAATTATTTATTTATAATTAATAATTCATATATTCATTTGAATAAATAATACACATGAAAATTATAAAAATATGGATAACATAATGAAATATCATATTAATAACTACGATAAATCAAAACATTATTCATGAATTAAGCAAATATGGTAATGGGCAAGAATTAATTAATTAAGGCCTTATTATGCAATGCTCACGAGCTTTTCAAATTTTCGAAATTATGGTCATACTCTGCAATTTCAAATATTTTATTCATTCAAAAGAATAGTTATAATTTTAAACGTCATACAAACTATTATAAATTTCCCAAATGTTGTTTTCAATGTGTCAAACTTATTAAAAATATTTTATTTTTTCCGATATATTTCGAAAACTTAAACTAATATTAAAAATACTGGAACGAAAAAACATGACTATGCATTATTTAGAAAATTATGACGATGAAAATAATTTATAATATTAATCAAAATTTCTGAGAAGTCTAAACAATTTTATTTGTTTTTAATTATCGTTATTTGTTAAAAATTGATAATATTCTCTATGTTTTTAAAATCATAAATATTTAGAATATTCCACAAAAAATACAAATCTTTTGAAATAAAATCAAAATTTGTCGAAATCTTCATAATTTTTCGTATCTTCAATAAATTCAAATCATTTAGAAAAAATGAAAATTCAGCACTATACACACGTTTTGAAGAAATATTAGATTTATAAAAATAATATCAAACGAAATTATAAAAATATTCTAAAACTCAATAATTTTTGAATTTTAATTATAAATCAACAATGTTTCAAATAACAAATGTTATTTATTTATTTAAATTTCCAGAATTTTATGTATAACACATGTAATACATTTACTTCTTTTCAAATTTCATTCAAGTGAATAAATTGGTTTTCAAAAAAATTTTATAGTTTAAAAAAAACCTATAGTTTCATATCGTAAAACAAAAGGTTTGTAAAATTTCAGGAAAACTTAATAATATTGAATTTTTTTGAAGAAGTTATCATTTTTTTCAAATTATTTATGATTATGATTTTTCATTTTTTCAATAAAAGTTTCACAATCCGAAAAACTTAAGAAGAAATGAAAAATAAAAAGATGTCTGCACGAGTTACACAAATTTTATTAAATTTTAGAGTTTTTGAAAGTTGATATTAGGTTCAGAATTATTTTAAAATCAAAAATATTCAAAAACATCAGAAACTTTGAAGCTACTGGAAATTTAATCGACAGGACTTACATTTTTAATGATTCAAAATAGCATTAATTCAATTGCATAGTTACTAAAAATTGAAGATTTCCTCAGGTGATAGAGTTTCTCAAAGTCGCATCAACTTTTAGATTCAGCTTAATTAAAGTGTTTCGTGATACGTCGATAGTCACGCATCTGACAAGTATTATGTGAATATCTTCCAAAAGAGCTCTTTTATGCTCGTAAAGGGTCGAGATCTTGATTAGTCCATCGACTACCGGAAGACGTCAGCTCTCGGAATGAAACCTGCTCTTCGCCATTGACTACGAAAAAGGCAGCAACAAAGGATTACGAGGAAAAAGTCCAGAAAAAAGATGAAAAAAGAAAAAAATGGAAATATCTTGATTTAGAAATGATGCGATTTCAGTAGATTTCCTAGCTGATGCCGGGAAGGGGGGGGGGCTGAAAAGTTGCATTACTATTTAGAGTTTTTTTATAAAGAAACCTGAAACCTTCGAAAAGTACTTACCGTGTACGTAGGTTCAAGGGAAAAAAATGGAAATATTGTTGTTTTATGATTTTTTCAATAATGTTTAAAATTTACAAAATTCTTCAACGTTGTATTATTGCAAGATTATATTTTTAATTTGAAAAAGTTTAAAGACTATACTATGAAGAAAAATGTTTTTATGAAATTCTATGAATTTTTAGAATTTTCGACAATCTTTGAAGTATTCAATATTTTTTTTATAACAATACAAACTATTAAGAATTTAAAAAATTTAGCAAAAAGGTTAAAGTGATATTATTATTCAAAAATAAAAAAACTCGTACGTTTGTCAAAGAAGTATAATAATAATGAAAATTATTTACAAAATTTCTAGACATTTTCTTAGATTTTAAAATTTTATAAGGTCTTTTCGATCTGTTAACAGTGTTTATTGATTTTACAAAATTCTTTAATTTTTATACATTATATTAAGTTCTAAAAACTTTTCTTATTCTTTACCAATTTATGAATTAATTCAGACTGCTCATATTTTATATTATTTTACATTTTTTTCCAGATCTTATGAACAAATGAAAAAGCATAATTGTACATTTTACGGTAAAAGTATTGTTTTGATTTCCAAACAGTTTTCCTCTCGGGTTCTTTTACAATTGTTTTCGATCTTTTGACATTAGTAACATGATGATGATTATTTTCACACACTAAAACTCATTCCTTCCTCTAACTCATTCCCGGTTGTTCCACCTCTCTGTGTCTCAACCACAACCACCTACTCAGTCCAGCGAGTTGAATGAGAGAGAGAGAGAGGCAGAACACGGTGAGTCGCGGAACGCCGAAACCACGAAAATCCGCGCGAATCCAAACGGGCGAAGGGCACGAATTACCCAACATCCTGCCCCCGTTGCACGAAGTGCGACAACAAAAAAAAAACCAATAACGCAATCAACAAAAAAAGCATACCCCAAAGGTCCAAGGCCAGTATCGAGGGTGAGAAAGAGGAAGAAAAAAAATCCAATTGAGCAACGTTCGTGACACATTCGCGATCGCGGGTACAGGCACCGTTGCCTGCCCTATCAATCCGATTTCTCCTGAATGCAGGTCCGGTACCAGAACAAGATCATCCACAGCGAGGTTGTCGTGGGCCTTTCGCCAGCGTGCTCGTTGTTGCAGTTGGTGGATGTAGCAATTCGACCATCTACGCGGGAATTTCTGCTGTATGTGCTGAACCAAATGCCAGCGCTCGCATAGACCTGTCTTCGAGTCGTATTCTGAATCTGGGATAAGAAAAAGTGATGAGCTGACTAAAAAATGAGCTGGTGTCAAGATGAAAAGATCAGAAGGATCTGAGGTCAATGAGCAAAGGGGTCGGAAATTCAAACTGGCCTCTATTTGGTAAAGAACGGTATTCAATTGTTCAAAAGTCAAAATCTGATTCCCGATAGCTTTTACCAATAATCCTTTGACCGACTTGACTCCGGCTTCCCAAAGTCCTCCCTAATGAGGTGACGAGGGCGGTATGAAACTCCAATCCATCCCGTCATTGGCGATGACCTTGGAACATTCTTTGTAAAAATTGAAACAGGAGGAAAACAATCTCTTGAGCTCAGGGTCGGCGCCACGAAAAGTCGTCCCATTGTCGCTGTAAATTTCGGTGCAAACTCCTCGCCGAGCTGCGAAACGACGAAGAGCTGCGAGAAATGCCTTGGTTGTAAGGTCACTCATGACTTCGAGGTGGATGGCCCGGGTGACCATGCAAATGAATAATGCTATATATGCCTTGTACGTGACGCGTCCCCGACCAGCTGAAGCTTTGCATTGGATGGGCCCGGCGTAATCCAGACCGGCCCTCAAAAAAGGGCGTCCTGGAGTGAGACGACTCTCGGGGAGCTGGCTCATTAATTGTCTGCCAAATCTTGGCTTGGCCTTGGCACACGTCACACATTTTCTGACCTAGGCCTTCACTTGACTTCTTCCGTGAATTATCCAGATCATTTTCTGTAAATAAGCAAAGATCAGTAAGGAACCATTGTGGAATATAATCTGGTGAGCATGGGAAATGAAAAGTATGCTGAGGCAAGAGTTCTTCGGCAGAATTGGCGGATGCTTTTCCATTTCAGGGATCGGGGCATTCTGCAGTAGTCCACCAACCCGCAAAATCCGATCTTGATCGAGGTATGGATTGAGTGATGAAAGGGCAGATTTTCTCGAGATAGCCTCCTTTCGTTGAAGTCTTCGGGTTTCTTCTTCGAAATAGGCCCACTGTTCGTGCCGTATAAGGAACATCTTCGCTCGAGAGATCTCCTTGGCCATGATTGATCCTTGGTGAAGAAAGAGACCAAAATCTCGTCGTGGAAATTTCCTTGCAAGATAGTGTAATACGATGACCGTCACACGCAATAGTTTCCCCAATGATGAGAAACGTGAAATAAAGTCCCAGTGGTTGTCGAATTCTGGCTCTTCAGACCGAAGAAGATTGCAAGATTTGCTGTTCTCCTCAGGAGGGAGCGATAAATTCCTTTCAGCGCGTGTTGGCCAATTATTACGTGACAGCAGTAACCAGGGAGGCCCGTTCCACCACAAAGAAGAATCCTTGAGTTGCTTGGGTTCCAATCCTCGTGAGACAATGTCCGCAGGATTCTCTTTGGAGGGGACATAATTCCAGACCAGTTGAGGTAGTGAAGTCTGGATGTAGGAGACGCGGTTGGCGACGAATACCTTCCGCTTCGAGGGGTGACTTCATATTCAGTCCAATGTATTCTGGCTATCAGACCAGGCGAAAATGAGGATGTCTTGAAATCGTGGTAATTTCAAGATGTGGATGAGAACCTTGACGAGTAGTTGAGCAGCGCAAAGCTCTAGTCGAGGTATCGATATTGTCTGCACAGGTGCCACTTTTCCCTTTGCGGTGAGGAGGGTAAAACTCTGAGGTTCACCGGAGGGAGACTTGACGAGTAAATAGACAGCAGCCCCGTAGGCTCGACTTGAGGCATCTGCGAATCCATGAATCTCAAGACGTTGATCCAAGTTGGAGCCCGTCCATCTTGGTATTCGAATCTCAGGTAGTTCCTGCATTGCTTCTTGGGATTTTCTCCATCTGAGTATCAAGTGTTCAGGTAGAGCTTCATCCCACTGTAGTTTCTCAATCCATAAATCTTGCATTAAGACTTTGACGACGGTGAGGACAGGCGATATCCAACCTAAGGGGTCGAATATCGATACAATCTTTGACGCGACAACTGATTTCGTGAGTGAGGAGGGTTCTTCGTTTTACGTCTTGTTCATTTACATAAAGGCGTCTTCCTCGGGTAGCCACACTATGCCCAGAGTCTTCGTGGGTTCGGACAGATCAAATGGTGACTCGAGCGCTGACAGCGTTCAGAGGGTGGGATGTCCAGGAGTAATTCAGCATGGTTCGTGGCCCATTTCCCCAACGACATTGAAGCTTGCGAGAGTATGGCCTTAACAGAGTTCTTCTTTTGCAGTGCGATTTCCAGGGTGTCACCTCTGGACACGATGTCATCCATGTAGGTTTCTTCTTTTAAACAGATAGCTCTTAGTGGTAATTTAAGCCCTTAATCCTCAGCCAGCTGTTTCAAGGTACGTAGGGCAAGATAAGGCGCGCAGCAGGTCCCATAGGTGATGGTATTCAGGCGAAAACTAATTGGTTCGCTGTTCAGATCGGGCCGCTACAATATTCTCTGGAAATCTCTGTCGTCAGGGTGTACCAGGATTTGACGGAACATTTTTACTATGTCCGCCGTGAAAGCAAATCGGTAATTCCGCCATGACAGCAAAACAAGGAACAGGTCCCGGAGTATGGAAGGGCCTGGAAAAAGTAAATCATTAAGGCAATTTCCCAGCTGGTTACGACGTGAAGCGTCGAAGACGACTCTCAGTTTTGGATTCAAACAATTGTACTGCGTGACTGCATGGTAGGGAAGATACCAAGAGAGGGTGCCAGGACTCAGCTCATTTGTAGCTGTTATGTGATCTAATTGCTCATACTGAACCATGAAATCAGTGTAACCCTTTTGTAGTTCCGGATCTTGTCTAAATTTTCTCTCCATGCAGTATACAGTGGCACGAGCAGCGGCGAGGTTGTCACCATGTTGACCAGTAAGTTGGGAGCGAAATGGAAGCCTTACGACATACCTTCCATTCACATCTCTCGTATGGATTTTCGCGAACTGTGATTCGCAAGTCTCTTCATCAGGGCTTAAACTTGTGGGCGTAGAAGGCGCTTCCTCGATTTCCCAAAACCTTCGAATAACAGAATCCAAGTTGGCATCGACCGAACAGTGGCTCACGTTCGCCATGTTGAACTCTAGTCCTGGTGAGTCGCATTTGAATGTGCCCAAGCTGGCCAGGATTCATCCCAGTGCTGAATTGACTGCCTCCAGCTTGGCCTCAGGAAAGGAGAGGTTTCTTGGTTTTAGAAGACTGAGGAAAGCGTTAGCGCTGATGATTACTCCTATATGTCCCGGCTTCCAAAAAGTTGGATCCGCTAGTTTCAATCCAGCCACGTTGAGAATGTCCGGGCAATTTATTGGCTGGCTGGGGATGAGCCTGGTGACTCGAGGAACTATTAGAGCTTCCAGTTGTAGTCTGAAGTCTGGATCGTTGGGAGTACGAATTTCAAATTCGGTCTTGGAATGAGCAGTCGAAGTTATGGCTCCTCCGACGCCTCGAAAATGCATGTCGGTCTTTGTCCTAGGTAATTCCAACATTTGAGCGATTCTTTCCGAGATAAGGTTGACCTCGGACCCGGTGTCAAGCAGCGTTCTTGTTGTAATTCTAGACCCTGTGGGAGAAACCAGTTCAATAATTGCGGTAGTGGTAATTACAACAGAACCTGTAAGGGAAGGATTCAAAGGTCGGTTTGGAACTGTGGGTTGACAGTGGTTACTGGAAACTGAATTCAAGGTTGAGGAAAAGGCAGGAGCGTTTGGTGACAAGTCCGATGTGGAATTTCCTGTGTGGTCAGCCATGTTCGGTGGGGGACTTCCCCGATGCAAGAGGGTGTTGTGTGGTTTTTGACATTTGAGGCACGTAGCTCGAGATTGACAATTTCATCGGAGATGGGCTCCGAAGCAATTGAAACATAATTGAAGTCTAGTCACCTCTGATTTCCTTTCATCGATAGATTTTTTTCTAAATACCGGACAATCATAGTTCCTGTGAGGTTCTTGGCAGAATGCGCAACGTTTCTTTGAATCAAATGGTTTCTTTGCAGATATTGAAGTCGCCAAGTGAACATTCGATGACGTGGTGACCGTCTTCCTTGGAGCCTTGGCATTGGTTCCGGGTCCCGTTTTAGGAAACCTGACAGGATGGATCATTTCTAATGCTCGAATTCGGTTCTCGATGAAGTTTTCAAGGTCACTCCATTTTATTATCTGAGAAGCTTTTCCAGTTTCTCTTTGACTAACTGATCTGACAGAACCATTTTCCTCGGACCCTTCGTCAGGCTCGGTATTCCATGGCGGCGGTTTAGGCTGATCGAAACTGTCGTGGAAATGCATTTCCCACTCGCGGCGGGACCGAGAATCGAGACGTTGAAGTGTAAGAAAATTAATGAGAGCATTCCAGTGGTCCACAGGACAGCCCAGATTTTTCAGGCTAATCAGATTGTCTCTCGTGCGATCCACCAGGTTTCTAAGTTCTCGAGGAGATTCTTTGGTAATTTCTGGCAGAGCAAACAGGTTGTTAGGGTGAGCATGAATCAGCATTCTTCGATTAGAAAAACAGTTGCAAACTTTCTCCCACGCATTGTCAAAATTAGCATCGGTACAAGTGAAATTTCTAATCCAATTCATTGTCTCACCTCGAAGTGATCTTTTCAGAAGTAATATTATAATTTCTGATTTTTTGCGACATCGTTCCTGGAGACGACAAGACTTTCGAACGAGTCGTGGAGTTCTTCCCAGTCGAGATACGACCCGTCGAACGTAGGTAGATCGAAACGTGGCAGTGGTATGGACAGTTGAGGGGGGTTTGACGTGCTCGCGGTGACCTTGGATTCGACGATGACATCTTCAGATTTCTCGGCCTCCTGAACCTCTGAGCGCAAACAATTTAGTTGTTCCATCGCATTCAGGTACTTTGTTTCGGTTTGACCAAAAACGTCCTCGGTTTCATAATCCGTATTTGAGATGTCGAAATCGGCAACGAGAATCTGGTAAGCGTCGTAAAAATCAGACCAATATTTCTCAAGATTTTTTCGCGTCATTTCACATATCAAAACGCTCAATTTAATTTTCCCATCCAATATCGACTGAGAAATTCGAGAAATGACAGTGAGAATCCGTTTGCGGAGTTCATTCTGTGCGCGAAACCACTGCTCTTTCGACTGCGTTTTCGGAGCCATCGTGATTACTGCTGTTCAAATCGGATTCTCTGTATTAAAATGGAAAAATCTTACCCGTTGACATTCAACAAAAAAAACACAATGTTGACATTCGGTCGAGAAGAAAAAGTGAGGTTAGGTCGGCGTCTTGTTGTGGGATGACGGACGGCCAAGAAAAATCCCAGTGATCCAGTAAATCCCTGTAGAACGGCTCGACGACGGCGAATCCTGGTATTGCAACCACTCAACTTTGCGAAATCGTGGATTTTTTATCAATTCCCGGTCACCCCTCTTTTCATCCACCACTGCGACGCTATTTTTCACTCGCGATATTTTTAGGAAATCCCGCAATTTCTTTACCGTTTCTTTCCTCGGGCGATTCAATTATTGCCCGATCCGGCTCGAAGGACCAAAATTGTTTCGATTTCCAAACAGTTTATTCAGTTTTTTTCTCGGGTTCTTTTACAATTCTTTTCGATCTTTTGACATTAGTAACATGATAATGATTATTTTCACACACTAACACTCATTCCTTCCTCTAACTCATTCCCGGTTCAGTGTTGCCAGATCGGTTAAATATGCACTAAGCCTCGGTTCGATTTTCACTAGATTCGATGCTCTCCCCACTAGATAATGTATGACATGTTTATATATGGGTCATTTCATGGGAGATTTACAGTGATAGATTTTTTTTCAACCAAATATATTTTTTTGTGTCTTTAGATCAAAAATAATCGACACGTATGTTTTTTTTTTCAATATGATACTTGAAAATTTCGAAATATGATTTTTGAAGTTCTGTAGTCTGTAAACAAATTTTTGTTTTATGGAAAACTGTTAAAATAGTTTTGAAGATAAAATGTTCCCTTTGCACCTTAATAAATTGTGCCTAGGCGTACAAGCTTTCTAGAAAACTATAGCACACCTACCGTTGTTTTTTTTAACAACAATATAGTGCATTTTTATAAACAAATTAATTTTTTCCAAACTTGGAACTATTTTTATATCGACTTTTTTTTCAATAAATTTGTTCAAAATGTTTATCAATACGCATGGAAAATTTTAGAGTGGAGAAATGAAAATTGTAGGTGTAACGAATTTTCTTAATCTGCCCCGCGCGTTGTTACTG
>JAPYZL010058584.1:0-15411 GCA_030522825.1 Platygaster orseoliae | reverse complement strand
AATTAAAGATTAGTAATAGAACTTATAGAATCAATCATAATCCGAAAATCGATTTTTTGGACAGTAGGTCCCTTTTCTCAGATCGCGTCACATATGTTCTTTTATCTGTAAAAAGTTTTATTTTAAAATATTTTTTTAACAATAAATGGAATTTAAAAAAAATATACATGTTTTTTGGAGGAACCTGGCCTTAATTATGAAATTTTGGAAAACCTGTAAAGATTGAGAGAAATTCTTTCTATTTCATGAAAAATCTATTATCTCGTAAATAAAATTTTTTTTTTCATACACCAAATTATGAGTTACTGATCATTTAAATTAAAAAAAAGTTCATTATTCAAATTCATTGAAAATTTTTAGAAAAATCATAAAGACAAATAACTTTATGACAATACTTTTGAAATTTCTTATTAAGTTTTTTTATACGTTTGACCAACTTGTTTCTAGCATAAAAACTATCGATGCAACAAGTGAAATGATCAAAAAATAGTTATCCATCTCAAAGAGAACGTTAAAACAACTAATCAAGAATTTGGAAAATTTTATTAACCATGATTGTCAAATAACGTATTGCAATAATTAATATAAATCATCTATGAACTTCAATTGTCAATTATTTACAATATTTACAGACCATATGCAAAAAATTGTCAAATAACAGCGGAGTCGTATAATGTACTATTCAAGGATTAATCAAAGCGATTCTAAATTCTAAAAGGCGATCACAGAAATCTGTTGTTGGATTTGAAAGACAATTTTTAAAATGATGCTCTACCCCTTTAGCTGATTGAAATTCATAGACGAACGTGAAAGAATCACGAATAATAAAATTATTAACGTTTTCGGACATTTCCGCGAAAACCTTTGCCTGAACACACTTTCCCCGAGTTCACAAAGTGAATTTATAATGTTATATCTTTTAAACGGAAATTTTTTTCCATTCATACAACACAGTTTTTCGAAAAAGTGCATTTTCTCAAATTCAATGAATTTCTTTTTTCAAATTCAGTTATAAACGTTATATTTTTTACGAGTCGAAAATCGGGAAATATTAGGACTTCAGGAAAACGTACAGGAATCTAAAATAAATCAAATTATATCATCAATATTTTGAAAAACATTGACTGACGATGATGATCTTTTTGCATCTGATGATTTTTTTTACATAAATTTCCTGTTCCTTGATCTTCTTGTTCTTCGGTCCATATCCAACACTACCGCAGTTTTCGAAGCTCGATATTATCAAATCGAACACGAAACGTTCCAAATAGTGAATTAATAACAATGCCAGAAAATTTCAATTTACCCCGATTAGCCAATTATTCGTATAACCAAATGAATTTATGTAAATAGATAATATGTAGGTACAATGCGTAGACGTAAATTCTCAGTGTCGTGCCGTTTCATATAAGGTAATCGTTTAATGAAGATTCGCCCGAAACCATAAGGATGAGTGCCATTCTAGCGAAAATTTTTTGTGCATTCACACTTAACTCACAATGTTTTTATTTATTGTTTGAATGAACGAAAATAATATTGCAAGTGTTTTTGATGCAATGATGATTTTTAGAGTTTTTTTTTTTTGGAAGAAAATTATAGTTCAAAGAATTTCCAATCGAAATAAATAAAATTTTTTTTGTGTATATGCACAAACATACGATGCGCAATCGTCAACTGCACAAAAAAATAATAATCCTAGTTTCAGAAGAATATTCTTTCATAAACGAAATTTTATTTATGAATGTTTGGTAAGGAAAACACATAAAATAATAATTTTTTTTAATGGTTTCAACCCAGTTATTAATAAAAAAAAAACTAGAATCTATGAAAATGCTAAAATTCTAAAAAGCCTGGAAACCTGAAGTATCGAATTTTAAAAATCTAGATGAAAATTCATAGATATGCCAAAAAATCTGTTGAATCATACAAACTCAGAAAAAAAACTGAAAATAATAGAATATTATATAAAAGAACTGTTTTCTGAAAAAACAATTATACAATCTATAAGACTTCGAATTCTAGAGCATCAAATTTTAAAAAACGTAGACATATAATTATAGCAATGTGTTCTACAAAAATACTAGAAATACATCTTATGAATACTAGAAATACACGAAAAAAAAGATATCTATACGAAATATTCAGAATCATGTAGACATAATTTTCTCAGGAATGTATAAAATTACCTACAATCGATCGATGTTTCAATTTCAGAGCATCCAATTTTAGAAATATATGGAGCAATTTACAAAATGTATAAAAATCTACAAACATTCTAAATAAACCTTCAACGTTACATAGATACTGAAAAAAATGCGGGAAATACTAGAAATATTTGAATACCCAAATACTATGTAAAAGTAATTTCCTCAAAAGTTTATCAAATTTTAAAATCTAGAACATTTTATTCTAGAAATCTATATAAAAAACCATAAAATTCTTTAAATTGTATAAATACTATTTAAATACGAAACAAACGTACTAAAAATCTTTATAGAGAATACTGTTTTCTGAAATAAAATTAAAACGATAAAAATCTTAGAAATTTTTAATACTCAAAGCATCAAATTCTATAAATCTATAAATCTGTGTAGTTATAATTTTCTCAAAAACCTGAAAAATATTTTAATTTTTTAGAACTTGATTCCAATAGAGAATTGTGTCTGAACTTTTTCAAACTTTTTCGTCTCTTTTCGTATAAAAAATGTTTTTTCTGCCCACATCTCTGATTTCATTTGTAAATGAATTTAAATTATTTTTAAAAAAATTATCAGTGATATGAATTATTGAATTAATAATCACTTATGAACCTTTGATTGTATCTTAAACAAAAACATTTCTCAATGCACAAAAAATTTTAGCTCGAATGACACCCAGCCAACCATTGCAATAATTATGTAATTTCGAGTATTTTTACGAGATCAATTCGAACAACGTACGGGAAATTCCGTAATACGTGGTTGTGTATTTCTGTATAGTTTTTTTCATTTTACTATTATAAACTCGATCACATGGACTGTGACTTTGACTATAAGCTTGGAAAAATTCTTGCGTGCATATCAGGTACACGACCAAAAATGACGTATTGTGTTCATGACATATCGGTAACGATGATTCGTATCTAACAATAACGAGTTTCGAATAATATTTTGGGCGATTTGAAAGTATTTCTTTGAACAGAAATTTCTTCACAGACCATGAGATTTGTCTGAGTTTGCTTATCCAGGGTTGTCGTTGTAAATAACGCGTTTTCTCTTATTTTAGCGATTTATTTATCATTTTAGAAAACTAGGTCGACTCGGTATATTACATACATTGAAAATGTTATCCCTAACTTTGTTTTTAAGGTATTTATTAATCTAGTGAATCGCGGATTTGTTGATAAAAGCGAATTAGCAAGGTAATAAATGATGATTACATTGGGAGAGTTGTATCATTTAGGTTACCTTTGAATGTAGAGTTCAGTTGAATTATTAATAAAATTTTTTTGAATATCAATTTTAAAAAAAGGATGTTACATCTGCAAATCTTAAATTATTCTGGAAAAAACCTTGAACTACAAAAAAATATTCACTTGCAAAGTTATTATTTTGGGCGATTTTTCATTCTTTTTCAGCAAGTATGAGTCATGTTTTTAGTTTTACAACAGAAGATAATGCTGAATCATTTCCTAGCATTTTGGTGATATTTTTTCATGAATCATGCTTACGACAAATTTATAACGATGAATGAAGAATTAAATTTTTTTTAAATGAGGTGCTTGAGAATCAATCGGTAATTGTACATGATAATAATTCCTGTGACAGTGAAAAACTAAAATAATTCTCGTTTATTCGATAAAATATTCCTATCAATATCATGCAAGAAAAAAAATTCACCTTGTACAGTCATAGCTTCAGTTATAAAACTCTTGAACAAACGAGGAATTGAGATTAGACGATAATGAATAGAATGATACGTGCCTTAAAAATCCATTATAGATTGCTCATCGTCGTCTTCAATTAACGAATCGGAAACTTCCTATTATTTTTTACAACTAACTTCGTATATTTTTTAAATTATTTCTAAATCGTGGTTTTTTTTCGTCGAAAAATATGAATCATACTTTTATCACTACCTGTCTTAATAACGTTTTTTGTTCAGACGTCAGTAGCTTTTTTCAACTGAACGCATACGCAGTGGAAGAAAAAAATTTTGATCACATTTTCTTTTGGTGAATAAGTGAACGAAGAATTGTGCAAACATGAATTGCAGAGAAAAATTGATCAAGCTTTTGCTGGTTCTTTGGAATTTCCTCGTGTTGGTGAGTAATTTTCGGAACATTGAATTATTACAAAGTATGTTCGTACATTTTCGTGCTCCCTACTGAAAAATTCTTAAATCGGAACTTCGGAACAGTTATTTTTTCACGAATCCTACTAACAAAAGATAAGTACGTTTTTTCTATCGTTTTTTATCGTTTTTTCGATTTTTATCTTAGAATGGGAAACGGTTTTCCGCTTTTCCCATTTGATCGATACGCCGATCTAAATTTTTTCAATCAAGATTTGAACAATGTAGGTAGGAAAAATTCGTGAAATAAGCATTTACAAGCTGTATTCGTGAAATAAGTTGACACGTGGATTGCGTCCATTTTGTGTGCCACGCGAACAAAATGTCGAACGTGCCACGCAATCACCACTCAATATTGAACCTTTTATTCCACTTTAAACTTGACTTTATTACATAGAAATATTATTTTTTCGGAGGTTTCACGAATAAAAAAATACACGGAATATTTCATACAAAAGTACCATGTATGATACTTTTCAGGGGCTTACGCAGGGGGGGGGGGTATTGGGGATTCAAACCCCCCCCCCCCCCAACTTGGAAGAATTGTGAAGATTTTTAAGTCTTTCAAAAATTGTTCTCAAATGTGAAAATTGAATTCACCAAACCCCCCCCCCCCGGAAAATTTTTTCTGCGTACGCGCCTGGTACTTTTTCCAATCATCGAAATGAATCGATCTATTTTTTTGGTTCCAAAAAAATGCTAACTTGTTTCTCGGGATTTTAACAAAATATGCTATGCATAAAAAATTCAATAAATGTATAGTGCCTGTAATTTTATATTTATTGTATTTCATATTTATTATAATTATATATTGATTTTATATTATATATTAGTATATGTTAATATTGTAGTAATATAAGAATATAGTAATTAATAATGAAGTAACATAAATATATGTTTCATGTATATATTTATATAGAAATATTTCATTATTAGTATAATAATTCCAGATGTTCAAGATATTTTAACATTAAGTTATGTTATCTGTGCACAGACAATTTAATAATTATTTTATTTACAGATTGGCGGTATATCATTCATCCTATTCGGTACTGTTGGAACAGATTGGTGGGGTGGTAAAGATGCCCAAAAGCTTTTGCTGAATGGTTTGGTATTCGTGAAAACAACATTGCTTGTTTTTGGAATCACTGTTTCTGTTGTTGCTTTCTGTGGTTGTGTGAGTTATAATTATTACAAGCTCGTTTATTTACGTTACACTGAAAAATATCTAAAACGCATTATTTTTGATTTTTCAGTGTGGTGCCTGGAAGAAGAGCAGATGCTTGCTGATGCTGGTATTTTAAACTTTCTATTTATAATTATTTTATCTATTAAAGAAATATCATTACATACCGCACAAACAATTTTAAAAAATGTTAGATGGAAGATCACTTTTCCTTATTATTAAAAAAGAAAATATTCCTGTTAGATAAAAATTAACTAAGTCTTTATAATGTTTGTAACGTTTTTCAAGTGCTAAATATTTTTCATTATTTTTCACTTCAGGTTCTGCCAAAAATCAATTTTTTTTTATGAAGGAAAAATCTGACAGTAATGAAAAAAAACGAGTTTTGACATTTTAAATTTTACTTTGCAAGTGAACAGATAAAAAAAATTATTATATCATTCATAACTTACTAGGTATTATTTATTGCATGAATTTTTATTCTTCTATTTGGTTAATTCTCCTGATATATCACTAAAACATGTAGATAATTACTGGAAATATTGTATATAAAAAGGAAAAGATCTTTGCCTTGATAACTTTTATTAGAACATATTTTCCACGAGATTAATTTGAATAACTAAGTTTTTTACCAAATAATCTATTAATGAATGTTTTATGAATTTTTCAGTTTACCATCTTCATGGTCCTTATTGTTGTCCTGCAAGTCTCCATGATTTTATATTATCATTTCACACACTTCAATGTGAAAGATGTGATTGACAAAATGTCAAAGGACAATCATACGATGGAATTAATGAAGAAATTTGAATCAGACGTGAGTATAGTTCTATGAAAAAAAAAATATTTAACTAGTGAAAAATAAAATAAGAAGGTAATAGATAAAACCTTTCAGACTTTTCATTTCACATTCTTGTAATTTGAAGATTACGTGTGAACTGATTAAAAAAAGCAATTTTTGAATGAAATTTTTATAATTTCTAATATTGATATTTACATCGATATTTACGAGTGCTATTTTTAGATTAAAAGATAATTCACTGCCTTGGATTTTCAATTCTGCAATCAAATTGTTTTATAGCTTCAAGTAACTTCCTAGATTCTCAATTTAGAATATGCAAATTCAAAATTATTTTCTGTAAATAAAATAGAATTTACTAATCATTAAACTATGCTAGAATTATTTAATAATTATTAAAATTAAAAGAATTATTTTAGTTTCTCGAACCACAAAATCGAAAACATTAAAATTGAACAAGACAACAGTTTCTTTTTTCTGAAATTCGGGACATTAATTTATATATAAGTACCACAAATTTGCACTTTTACAACAATTTTTGAAAATCAGATGTATTGAATTTTTTTGTTTGCTTAAGGCAATTAAAAATTAAAAATTACTCACAACATTTTAAAATTAAATAATTTGGAAAGAAAAATCATTAAAAATCCAGGCTCTTGGTAACCCTGTTTTGGCCTTTTTTTCAGAACCAATGCTGTGGATTCACTGGTTTCCACGATTACGATAACTTGAAATCCAAATCACCTTGCGTCAAAGAAGACTACAAAAGCACCGGCTGCCTTTCTAAAATCAAATCCGCTCTTTTCAAAAAAAACTTCAACATAATTTTAGGTGTGATCGCTGTTATCGAGGTTCGTAAATAAATGTTTACACAAATTTTTAATATTTTCATTTTTCTAAATATATTTTAATTTTCACGATCATTATTTAATTTCCAATCATCATTCTAATGAAGGCATCTTTTACTTTTATGTTTCAAATAATCATATTGCTCCCAAGCAATTCGTTGTGTGAATAATACGAAAAATTCACATTTTCAGATACTGAACATCATTTTCCCGATAATTCTAATGAGTGCTTTGAAAAAAAGGAAGTATTATGCCTAGGCTTCATCGAAAAAAGAAAAAGAAGAGACATGCCTACTCCAAGCTGGAATTTAAATAAATTCGAATCACATTTTTACTATTTTTTCATTTACTGTAAGCAAATAGTATGCTATCAATAGTTGCTAAAACATATTTTCTCTCAACAATGAATTTGCGATGTGAAACAAATAAAATCATTAAAAAATAAGAACGGTGAAGTATCTATTTTTGACCTTGAAATAACCCAAATGAATCACATGAGGATATGATATAATAGAAAATGCAAAAGAAATAAACAAAGAAAAAAAAAACAGGAAAAATCCATCACAACAAAATGATCTGTGTGGAAATATTTTTTACTTCGTACAAGACATAATATTTGCATGTTTTCATCATACCATACACGATCACACACAGCGAATAATTACACTCGCCAGATTATCAAAAAACATCCATAAATAAAATACATCGATAAAAACTATCACTTTATGAACAATTTCCTGCATTTCCAAAACACTTTTTTTTCTTGAAAATATTTTATCACAGTTACACCGTTTCCGTATGTTCTTAATTTCGATTATTACATATTTCATCAAAATATCTCCTCTCAAGTTTGCTTTTGTTTTATATACACTACTTGCTTTCACAGCTTCCACATGGCCGTAAATAAATCTACTCACAACATTGAAAAACTCTGAATATATAATAATGGAAAATGACAAACATTTCGTAAAATACACATCAATTCTTTCGAAATATTCGTATAAAAATTCACGACCTAAAAAATTGCAACTTAATCGTAAAAACCTTAAACCTAATAAATGGCTCGACAATAGCTTCATTCATTGTAAACGTTCGTTGATCGCGCTTTGTTCCTGTGATGAATCCAAATTTGTATGATTCTCAAGTAGGAAAAATACACGAATGAACAGAATATCATCATACTTGCAAAAGAATCAAAATGCAAAAGGAATGAAAGCACGATTGATTAAGAATACTTGAAGACACAGTAACCGAAAAAAAATCAGTCGCTCGGGGAAGCTCGAAGAAAATTAACTTAAATGTAGTAAAATACAGTTTTTTCTATTTACATAGTCGGAGACAGACAACTGTGATTGAGCGAGATTCTTGAGATTTATTAATTGCCACGTGTTATTTCCTTGGCAAAAATGTTGAGATGTCAATGTTATGACATTGTAATAACCAGAGTGACCGAAAATATGAATTTGAATAGATTCCCGGTCATTTTCCCGAATCCAAGTTTTTTTTTCCAAAGTTATTAATTAGTTAGTAATTAAGTTAATAAAAAAGTTAGTAGTTAGTAATTCCAAGTTATTTTTCCCCGAACCGATATTTTTCCGAAAGTATTATTTTCCGAACTTCGGTTGGAATTTAACTTTTATTTCAATTGTATACATTTATTAATTTTATAAGAAGAGTCTTCAACAAAAAGAGTCATGGTAGAAATTTCATAAGAAGAGTCGTGGTAAAAATTTTATAAGAAGAATCTTCAATAAGAAGATTCGTGGTTGAAATTCCAAATTAGGTTTCTTCAGATATAAAACTCAAAGGTTGATGTTGTGTGCGATTGCTGTATGCAATGATCATGTAAAAGGAGACTCTAATTTTGAATGTGACAGTGTTGTTCATGCGTCAATTGTTTTGTAAATGCGTAACCATGGCATTTCTAGACATTAGGCTGATAGGAAAATTTCCCATTCAGGAAAATTAAAAACCCTTCGGGAAAAAGACTGTTCGGGAAAATGGTTTTTCGGGAAAGTGGCTGTTCGAAAAAAGACCTTTCGGGAAAACAGATTCGGGAAAATGGTCGGCAACGATTTGAATATTGCATGCTTATTTTACATATTTATGCAGTTTAAGCTTATAATATATATTCTGCATATTGTTCAGTAACGACATTCAAAATAGCAATTATCTTAGGTGTAGAAAAATTTTTTTTTAATTTCAATTACAATATATTTCTATATAGAAATGTACGAAAATGCTGAAGATGTCGAAAACTTTGAACCTTTAAGAATATTCTATAAATCTTTGCAGCAATGTACGAAAATATGTAATAATCAGTAAAAGTTTAAGAAATTCTAAAAAAATGCGAGAAATACTGAATATCTTTTCATAATTAGAAAAAAGTAGAGATAATATTCTCAAAAATTTATTACTCTTTGAATCCTAACATATAGTTCTGTGAATTAATATAGAATACCATAAATAAACAACAAAATTCTTAATATTTTCTAAATACTAAAAAAAGACTGAAAATCGATATAAAAGATACTGTTTTCAAAAAAATTGATCAAAACTATGAAAATCACTGAAATTTTGAAATTTTGAATATCTTTGTAGAATAATGTTTAAATTACAGAAAATATATTGTATCAACATTAAAAGAATGCTACGAATTTAAAAAAAAATACTGTTTCTAAAAATCGTTTGAAATTATAAAAATCCTTGAAATATTCAATATTAGAGCATCTAATTCTAGAAGCACGTCATTATCAGTTGCAATAGGAATAAAGATGAAAATACTTTTTAGTATTTTGTGCAGTTATTATTGCATATTTTGGAGATTTTTCATGTTTTTTGAGCATATCATGCCATTTTTTCGTGCATATCAATGCACTATCATCACATTTTTTCAGTTTTTGTAATAATTTAACAAAATTCCAGAAAACCTACAAATTTCTTTAATTTCTATAAGTATTTATAATCTTTCAAATATTTCAAGTTTCCGATTATTCCTGATATTAAAATTTTTTAGTCTCTCATTGACATTTTCAAGATAATTGATCATCTCCGTACGAGATAGAACATTTTTTTTTATTTTCTGAAATCTTAATTAAAATTCTTCAGTTTTTCAAATTCTATTGATAATTTTTCGCAGTTGTTAAATTTTATATATCAGCATTCCCTGATATCATAGTAATTTTTCGGATTTTCTAAAATTATTGACGATTCTCAAAATTCCTCAAGATTTTCCTAAATTTTCAGACTTTAATTCAATGTTCGAAAATTATTACTATTAAAATTTCTATGAATATTACAGTTTCCGAAATTTAACAGAATTTTCAAAATTCATCCTCATTTTTCAAAAACCTACAAATTTCTTGAATTTCTAATATTATTCATAATCTTCCAAATATTTCAAGTTTCTGAATTTTCCTGATGTTAGACATTTTTTAGACTATTATTGAGGTTTTTAAAATAATTGATAATGTTGCAATGGGAATAAAAGTAAAGATACTTTTTAGTTATTTGCGCATTCATAATTGCATATTTTGCAGATTTTTCATGTTTTTTGAGCATATCATGTCATTTTTTCGTTATTGTTACATTTTTTCGTGCATATTTTTGGTCGCTCTGGTAATAATATTGTCGTCAGATCACATATTATGATATTTTTTGCATTAAAAATTATTCCTCATATTCGTATGAATAAATAACTTACAGTAAGTTTAAAAATTTTTTCACAATCATCAAAAATCACTTTTTCGGAAAGTAGATGTAAAATGCTACTTTTTATAATCGGGCAGGTTTTTCATTCAACGAATTTCAAATTATAAGAAAACATAATTCCAAAACTAAACTCAAGACGGAAAATAAAAAACACATGTCGGATATTTTGAATTCAGAATTGACAAAAAATATTTAAAATCAAATTTTTAAGTACATCAATAAAGTAAAGTACAAGAACTTAACTTATTAACAGTGGCATATGCTACAGACAATTTTTATCCTTAGTTTCATTTTAAAAACTTTAATTTTTCAATTAAAGTTATTTCGCTAGTGTAATTTACTCATGCAGATCGTATTTATCCTATGAACGACTTTTATTGCAAAAAATATCAATACATGGTGAGATGACAAAGTTACAAAGATGTTACAACAATGTTATTTCATTTTTTTGTTAAGGTTGTATTTCACTGCTGATTTTTGAAAAAAAAAAAAACAGTGGAATGATACAAATTTCGAAATTTTCTAGTCTCGTATTTTTGACTGAATCCACCAACACAAGTTCGAATCTTATAAATATACAAACACCTGAATTCCATAACATTCTCGTTAGAATTTTTAAATGCCACAGCAACAATTTGTCGATTTAAATTGTCTGCATGTACCTCCTTTAATTTTTCCATCCAAAAATATAACTAATTCAACATTCACGTCCAATAAGTTTATTATAATAAACAGTCATTCTCGAATCAGTTTTCCACGAAAAGTTTAGGCTTTCAAATGAGATTCGGTTGTATTTTTTTGCACAAAAATTTCATAATTGCACTTATGCAAATCAACCATAAAAATCACTCTAACTTCAACGAAGAATTTTAAATCATAATTATCTGAAAACTTGGAAAATTTCAAGATTCATCCAAAGTCAACATGTACACTGAACGAGATTCGAATAAAAAAATTTCTAAAAACAAAAATTACTCACACTTCGATCGCGAGTTTTTCCAGAAATTCGACTCCCATTTCATCGTTAATTATATCAAGTTCGAAGATTGCGATTCGTTATCACAATCGATCAGGAGAGATTAGAGAAAAAGTTTTGCTCAATTTTGTGCTGTCTCTGATCAGAACATTGTCTCAAACTGATTTCCCGAATTTTTTTTTTAACAAAACTTTTCTCTCGTGTGTCATCCAACGAAATTCTACGACCCATCGAATTCTGGATTTTGGTCACTCGATTTGCTGGAGCCACTTCCATCTTTGGACAAAAAACCGTTGCCCATACGCTGATAATGAGGTTTCCAAACTGTACTTGCCCTAGCATGATCCAAGTGATCATACTCAAAGTTCGCGTTATTGGGCTTGATTTCGTCGTACACATGCTCAGATTTTTTCAAATCGATGTCGTCGATGGAATGATAGACGTTGATGTTTGGATTGCCGTAATCGGCGTCTTTGTTTTTTAGAGAAATGTTGTGGTTGTACTGTAAACCATAAGCTCCTGAGAACAAAAAAAAAGAAATTTGTTTCTGACAATCCTTTCACATAATGTCAGAAGAAAAACAGTACCTTTAAGACTTTCTTCGTCGTCATCAGGACATGCGCCAAACGCCAACTTCGTCCTTGTGGAACTATGATTTTTTCGGCTAAGATCGTTCCTTATATTAATATTGTTTAACAACGTGGTCGTGCCATCATCCGTTTTAGATGAGCCTTGATAAGAATACACAGGGTTATCAAACTGATTACGATCTGGAAATGAAATGCCAAAATGCATTATAGAAAATCAGAATAGATAACACCGTAAAAACGATTGTTTTTTTTTTTTTGAACAAAAAATTAAATCACATGTACGAGTATTAGAAAATATCATCCAAATAATTTCATGTCCTTTAATGATATGGATTCGAAAAAAAATTCCATGATACGATGAAGATCATGAAACAAAAAATTACCTGGAGGCGTTACAGGTTCGGCAATGTATTGAACTTGAGCAATCTCCATTTTGAGATTCGCAACTTTGTGTCGATGGTAAAGGAAGGCAATAGCGCCTAATATTACGAGAAACACGACAACAGCGAAAAAGCTTGACATGACGTGTCCATAAGTGCTAGCTTCTGCTTTTTCTTGTCTAATTGAGTCACAATTTGTACCTACAATAATTGATTACCGGTTATTTTCCCGAATCCAAATTCCCGAATGACCATATTCCGAACGTATTGTTTCCCGAATGGCCTTTTCCCGAAAGTTTTTGTCCCCGAAAGTATTTTTCCCCGAACGACAATTTTCCCGAAAGTATCATTTTCCGAATTTCGGTTGAAATTTCACCTTTCTTTCCATAAAATTGTATACATTTATGAATTTCATAAGAAGAGTCTTCAATAAGAAGATTCGTGGTCGAAATTCCAAATTAGGTTTCTTCAGATATAAAATTCGAAAGTTTTTTTTCAAAAGTTTTTTTCAAAAGACAATTGTTTTGTAAATGCGTAACCATGGCATTTCTAGACATTAGGCTGATAGGAATATGCCCCGTTCGGAAAAATTAAAAACCTTTCGGGAAAAATACCATTCGAAAAAAAGACCTTTCGGGAAAACAGTTTTCGGGAAAAAGGCTATTCGGGAAAATGGTCGGCAACGACAATAATCATCAAATTTGAAGAACATCGTCTAAAACAATGAATTAATATAAAAATAAACCAAATAAATTAAGTTTGACAGAAAGTACCAAGAAATTAACTACTAAACTTCAGAAACCGAATGATTTTTGAAGTTATTTCTTAAATTCTATATTGATATTTTTATACATAAAATATTTTATATTTTATTTCATATTAGTTATTTAGTAATTTTGTCGTATTTTTTTTTATAGTAGATACTTTATACAGTTTGTAAGTATATTCATGATACATTCAATTTTTCATGGAAGCTAGATTATATATTTATTATGTAAGGAGAATTCAATATTTGTTCTTAGAAGATTTTACGATGAGCTCAAACAATTTTTTATGCAAATGAATAAAATTACCAGTGTATCCGTGTCTGCAAATACAACCATCTACGGGATGACAAACATAATTATCGTTTGGACATTCACAAGGTTCCATGCAATGGTCTCCATGATAACCTTCCGGGCAAACTGTAAAATATAAAAAATGGTTTTGATCGATTTTTATTATTGTTAGAAACTCACTCTGATGAATAAAATTTTCTGAAAGCATTTAATTCACTTTCACACAAGTACGTGAAAATTTAATATGAATTCTGGAGAATCATGAAATTTTCTGACATCATACCAATGTCTGAGTTCTCAATAAATGTTAAGATTATAATTAAAAATAACAAATTTTGAATTGTTTTTGTAGGAAAAATTATAAAAATATAATGTTATATTCTAAACAAAAATTTATGCATCATGAATTATTTATATGATTATTCTCAAACAGTTTTCTAGAACACTTTCAATTTTTAAAAACTTCATAATAATAATAATATGATCTTTAACTTATGAATTAGGAATGTTTAATAGAAACTTGGCTATTTTTCGGCAATTGTAGAAACAATTATTGTTTATTTATGAATACTTAAAGAAATAGAATGTAAAGTTTTGTATACAGTAAATGCTTACTTTCCGAACAAGAAGTGCCAGTCCATCCAGGTTTACAGCGACAATGGCCATCGTTTCTCCTACATGTTCCACCATTTTGACACTTGCAATGCTGAGTACAATTAGCACCGAAAATTCCATCAGCGCAAGGAGTCTGACATTGTTCTCCGATCCACCCAGGAAGACATTGACATTTTCCTGGAGAAACAATATCAAAGTTCGGATATTAATACCGAATGGTTCATGCTTTACACTAGGAAAAGACATAAGATGTTTCACTTTCGTAGCTAAAATTAATTACTGAAGAATAATCTTTTGAAAGAATCGATCTATTTATTTTGGATTTCGGAAAAATTGAGATAAAACTCATTAAGCACACCAACTCTAACGATTTTTAAAATAATTTTTCTTTCGATCTTTTGGAGCACAAATAAATCAACGAATTTTATTTTTCTAGCTTTCGGCCATCTTTATTGGGCCCTCATCAGGAAATATTTATAAATTATTTTATAAAATTTTTAAAGCATTAAATTCTAGAAAATCTATGAAAATACGAGAAAATCCAACAGAGTTTTATAAATAATAAGAAATACGAAAAATTCTAAAAAAACAAGCAGCCCATAAATTGTTGGAAATCTATGTGGATATGATTTTCTCAAAATTCGATGAAATGACAAAAAATTTACACAATTTTTAGCCTGCTAGCATGGAGTTCTAGGAAAGTATGTTAAAAACCATAAAAATATTAGAAAATCCTTCAGATTTTATACATACTGAAAAAAATACCAAAAGTAATAGAAGTAATAGAAATTTCTAAAACGCTAGAAATAAATTTAAATACTGTTTTCTGGAGTATTTTCTAAAATATTCAAAATTTACAAAACCTCGAATTCTAGAGCACCAAATTTTGTAAATCTATATATATATATATATATAT
>JAPYZL010058561.1:0-40498 GCA_030522825.1 Platygaster orseoliae | reverse complement strand
CCCCCCCTCCCACTTCTACGCCACTGATTTTTTTTTATTATGATCAAAAATAACTTCAAGCATGAAAAATGGTTATTTTCTTATTTATTTTCCACAATGTCAATCAGATTAATGCAAAAATTATGTGTTGCATTGAAAAAATTCTGAATTTCAACTATTTTTGTTGATTTATTGCAAGCTTACGAAAAAAATGTTCTTGCAGTACGTCATAACTATGAACAATAATTTTCAGAGTTGAACTTATTTGCAAAGTGAATTTCAAATCCAAAATAAAATATAGAATGTACAAAATCTCGTGTTGATTGCATGGAACAAAAATGACTTTACTAATAAAAATTGATGCTATGTTTGGAATCTAAAAAAATTCGATGATTCTTTTTCCATAATTTAGAAAATAATTTAGTAAAAGACGGTATCCAAATTCGAGCCGATTCTAAAAGTCCGAAAAGCTTGATAAAAGTGCCAAACAATAAAGAAATTCACGAAAAATTGGTAAAAATTGGTACTTACTAAAACAGATTGAAAAGGAATTTAAGAGATTTTAAAAATTTGAGAAATTTCACAGCATAATAAAAACCGAATAAAAAAAATTCCGTATACACTATCCTTTAGAATAGACGACTTCTGAATAAACATCAAAGATCACAAGACGACATTAATTTTAGACCATATAGTCATTTGAACGTTTAAGAAATATCAAATATCAAAATTGCAATGTTAATATTACGTTTGCAATTTTATAATGTTTTAAAACTTTTTGAATATAGATAAGTCAAAAACTAGAATAAAAAGTTATTTTCGCCAACTAAAAACGAAAATTGTCGATGACATAAAATTGAATTTGAAAATTTTATAATGTCTAGGCCATTATTTCCGAATTTATAATATGACGTAAAAAAAATATCGAAAAAAATGACGTTTTTTGAGAGGCATTTTTCGGAAAAATATATATTTCCTTCGAAGATCAATCATGTCCATTCTTTGATGATCTAGTACTGATTATTTTATATATAGAGTCGCACATTTTTCATATACGTATTGGATAAAATGGAATTCAATTTTCATGATTTTTTAGTCATTAGTTTTAATTTTTTTGAAAATGATTTTTGTGTTTTTCATGTTTCTTTAATATTTATACAACTTAGAAGGTTTTTTTATATTATTATGAATTTCTGTACAGCTGTCGAGAATTCAATGCTCTAGGAATCTAGCTTTAAAACTTTTTATATTTTTATAGATTTTCGGGAAAATTATTTTAGAATTACACAAATGCAAAATATTCAACAGATTAATGGAATTTTCTAATTCTATGTTATACATAAAATTTTGTCGTAGTTTCTTAGATTTCTACAAATTTATAGAATTTTTATAAATCGCTCTATAAATTTCTAGAATTTGATGTTATAGTGTTAAAATATTCAACGATTTCAATTATTTCAATTGCTTTCTGAGGTAATAGTATTTTTTGTGGAAATTAAAAACACTTTTTTTTTAATTTAAATCGTATTATTACGTATTATAGAATTTCCTAGTATTTTTATAATTTTCTATTGAGATTTCTAGAATTTTATGTTCTAGAATTCGAAGTATTATGAATTTTTGAGAAAATAATCTCTACATTTTTTTAGTGTTTCTGAAACTTTAAAAGATTTTCTAGTTTATTTTGTAAATTGCTGTATAGATTTCTAAAATTAGAATTTCGATTGATTTCTAGTACTTTCACAGATTTCTGGCAATATTGTACATCTACGTTAATTTTTAGAATTTTATAGATATCCCGAGTTTTTTTTTCTATTCGTAGGATTTTGTATAATTTTTAAATAACACTCCACTTTTATTATTCATAATTTTCATTGTTTTCGATCCTTTGGAGCATTAGAAGATGAAAATTTATTTTTTGTTTCGAGCTTTCAGCCTTTTATTTTGCTCTCTTTCTGGATAAAAAACCAATAAAAGGTGAAAAGCTACGAACAAAACATGAACTTTCATTTATTTGTGCTCCAAATGATCGAAAACAATGAAAAAAAAAGATTTTCTACAATTTTCAAGTATTTTTTTATGTTTATAATATTTTTGTACATTGTTGTAAACTTTTTTGTATATTTTAATGTTCTAGATTTCGGAGTTTTATAGATCGTAGGTATAAATCAGATATTTCAACAATAATTACTTTTTGGATTAAAATAATTATTCAATTTTTTTTCTACTACATTATATAGCCAAACATTCATAATTAGAAAATCCTTTGAGAAATAAGAACATATATAAAACAATTTTTTATCATCTCTAAATTGAATTAATCACATTTTTGAAAAATTCTCACTTATTCATGATTTTTTATTGTTGCTCATATGCACGTTTTTTTAAAATTATTTATAATTATACCTTTTCTATACTTTTACGTGAAATCATAGTTCATTTTATCCAAAAATCGGGAGATTATATTTCTACTTATTCCTGAGAGGAATAAATAAAAAGTCAACTGTTTCGTCGTTTATTCAAGCGTCCAGTGTATACGGTATACACGAAACTTTCCCTCGACAGCCCGCCTCTACATCATATCCCATAAAAGGGTGAAAATCCCCATAGACGATTCATATACGAAAAAATTGGCACCAAGTTAGAGCCGCGACTTGGTCGTTGGTACTTGCTGTAAAAAAGTGCCGTGTTTCGAAAAACGAAAAACGTGTAACGTGTTTTCAGTACGAGTCTTGAAAAAGATTTAGGCCTCGTCGGTGTATGAACCCTGAGAGCTGCGCTTTTTTTTATGATTGCCATGGTGGTGTTGGTGGTGGTGGTGATGGTGATGGTGGTGCTCGTTTTTCGCCGGTGCGTCGCTTTCCGGCTGGCTCTGGTGGCCGGCGAGGAGGTCGAGGGTGTCCCTCGGAGTCGGGTTGTTCGCCGACTGCAGCTGCTGCTCCGGCTTGGCAGGGGCTGGCGGCAGGGGCGTCGCCACCGGTGAGTCGCTGGGCAATGACGCGCAGTGCAGCACGTAACATCGCACAGACGCCAGTACTATACCTAGACACCGAATTCGTACTTTTTTAGTACATCGGAAAACAGTTGAAGGGTGATAAATTAAAAGGGCCTAACACACCTTCTTGCAGAAAAAAAGGATTTGCTGAAGCAGCAAAAAGATGTGCTGTTTTGAGGAGTTATACAGGGTGTACCACAATCCCCGTACCAAAAAGAAATGTAATATTTCTTTATGAATTTTAAGTCGAAAAGTTCTTTGCCACTTTTTACATAACTCAAAATTATAAAAGTTATTCAAGTTTGAAATTTAAACAATAAACGTGCTCTTACGAGGAGTGGGGATGAAAACTACATACCAAAATTTTCTTTATATTTTTCTGAGTCTAAAAGTCCGTTGCCACTTTTCAAAAAACTCAAAACGGAAAAAGATATTCGAGTTAGAAATTTCAACCAATCAGATTTCTCAGATTTCAAACTCGAATATCTTTTTTCGTTTTGAGATTTTTGAAAAGTGGCAGAGGACTTTTCGACTCAGAAAAATATGAAGAACATTTGGTTAGAGCTTGGTTCGTGGTTTTTATCCCGAGTTGTCAAAAAAGCGTATTTATTGTTTAAATTTAAAACTTGCATAACTTTTTTGATTTTGAGTTTTGTAAAAAGTGGCAAAGAGCTTTTCGACTTGGAATTCAAAAAGGAATATTAGATTTCTTTTTAATACGGAGATTTTGGTACACCCTGTATACCTTTTTCTACAGAGAAATACAGGGTTTTCATTTATTTTTTTAATCATATTACAATAGTTTTATTTAAATGCGATGTAAAATTTCATAAAGTACATCTCTTATTGTGTTTTTGTATAAAATTTCGAGTGCAAATTTGGAAAATTGTGGCAGTTGTTTGTACTTACAATAGCAAGTTTGTGAACAAAGGGAATTTTTTTTCAGACACATTCTTCTATTTTTTCCAGACGGAAACTAAATTTTTCGACTTTTTTAGAAAAAATATCACTGTAACTGTAAAAAATTTTTTTTTGTAAAATCCTTCATTCACGAAGTACATGGTATTTTTTAAAAAGAAGTTCTGTAACAAGAAATGTACCATTCTCAATTTTCCGAATTTTCATTGAAAATTTTATACAAAAACTTAATAAATTATGTACTGTATGAAATTTCATATCATGTTTGAATAAAATTATGGTCATATGATTGAAAAAATAAATAAAAACCCTGTATTTTCCTAGAGAAAAAGGTAACATATTAAAAATTAATTAATTATTGATTGATGAATTTCAAAATTAGTAAATTAGTAAAAGGTAACCCCTTAATACAACTTAATTAAAAATAATTTAATTATTTATTAATGATTTTCAAATTTTCCGAATTTTCACTCGAAATTTCATACAAAAACTTAATAAATGATATAATTTTTGAAACTTTTTATCGTATTTTAACAAAATTATGGTAACATGATTGAAAAAATAAATAAAAACCCTGTATTTTCCTAGAGAAAAAGGTAACATATTAAAAAATGAACTAATTATTTATTAATTATTTTGAAAAATAGTAAATCAGTAAAAGGTAACCCCCTAACACAACTTATTTAAAAATAATTAATTATTGATTAATGATTTTCAAAATTAGTAAATTAGTAAAAGGTAACTCTTTAACACAACTTGACAGAACAAATTTTTTTTGCAGCAGTAGCTAATTTTTTTGTTACTAAACAAATCTTTTTTGCTACCAGTGCGAAATCATTATGCATAAAATTCTATTGCATAGTAGTTATATTTTTCTCTGATATCAAAAAAAATTCATTCTTTTAAGTTATGTTAAAACAGCACATCTTTTTGCTGATACAGCAAATCCTTTTTTTCTCTGTAGTATTGAAAATTTTAATAATTTTGAGTTTATATACTAATGGTTAAAAAACTTCTAAACGTTTATTTCTATCAAATGAAATTCGTCTATAGTTAAAAAATACCATATTAGTATAAAGCACTGAAAAAAAATTTGCTGCACTGAAAAACTGATTTGGTTGGCTCAAACAAACGTTTAGTCGTTATTTGACGAACAAATTTTATTAAACTCTAACAAATTTTGTTTCAGTTAAAAAAATTTACGTAGACGCTAACTTGAATTTGTTTTTCCGAACTAAAAAGATTTTCCAATCAAAAAAAATTTGATTCCCTGAACTAAACATTTATTAAAGTGAACTAAATATTTGGTTAGTCAAATACATAATTACCAATTGTTTGTTTGAGACAACCAAAATAATTTTTCTATGTATATTCAGACACTTTTTTCAGGATTTTATTGGAGTTGTACACGGCTGAATTCGGAAGGTTTATTTTTTCGAAATTTTCATCATAATTTTTCAAGGTTATTTTTTGTACATATATAGATTTATAAAATGAATTGTTTTTTTCAAAATTCATGCCATTTTGAGGATAATCCTAAACATGTATATATGGATTTTTATATACATTTCTGTGATTCTTGGAAAACAAAGGATTTATTGTAATGACTTGAGAGAACAATTTTTTTTTGTAGCAGTAGCTAATTTTTTTGTTGCTCCAATAAATTTGTTGCCAGAGCACAATAATTATGTATAAAATTCTATTATATAGTAATTACACTCTCATAGCAAAAAAGGTTTGTTGAGGCAGCAAAAAAAATCATTTTAAGTTTTGTTAAAACAGCACATCTTTTTGCTGATAAAGCAAATCCTTTTTTTTCCGTACTGTTTTTTTAGGACATGAGAAAACGATTTGATTTTGCTACAACTAGACAATCAAAAAAGATTGTGGAATATGACGTTACTCGTCCAGAGATTTATTCACTACTTCCCCTAATTTTTAATTTATAAATCAGCAGTTCATATCTAATTGGATTGACAAAAAAAAAACAAATAAATTTTAATTCAACTTATATTGCTATTCAGTTACATTAGCTAAATCACTTGATCACCATTGCTAATTTCAGTGTTTGGTACAACTTTGAAAACTGTCAAGCACTACATTTATTATTCGTAATAAAAAAATTAGCTATTCTAACAATAAAAATAGACAGTCAAACATTTTTAATCTACTAAACATGACTACTTAAATAGAAGTATCAATAAATTTTCGTTATAGTCCTAAGTAATGCATTTTTCAGTTACAATAAAGATCATTAGATCATCTCAAACAGTAAAACCTACTAACTAATTCGCCAATTAAAAGTAGCTTTTATAACTAAAAAATATTCAGACACAATACCAAACTCAAACTATTGATTTACCAATTTTTTTCGTACGGACAATCCAACGAAAGTGGTTGTACCCAATGAATCTAAAAATAGAATAATATGTCATCCCCGAAAGTCAACTCGAAAACGCGAAAAATCGAACTAATGAATCTTTGAAAGCGGCAGAATTTCCGATGTGACCCAGTTTTTTAAAAAAGTAATCGAGCCCGTTTTGCAAGAGTAACAAAAGCGCCGTAATTACATTCAAGAGTCTTCAGGAAAATACTCGCCACGAAAATTAACTTTCCTCGCTTCGCTCTTGATCCGTTTAATCTCTTGAACCCGGCAAAGGATACGCGACTTGTTCGATTAATCGATCCTTAGAGGATCCAGCTTGAAAGTAAGTATAATGCAGATTTCATAAAACTTTGTCTTACCGAGTAAAAGTAAAGTGGAACCACCTATAAGTAGAGCGAGTCGGTGATCGGTGGTCGTCGCACCTGGCGCGAACTGGATTAAACCTACCACGAAAACCACCGCGCCCAGCAATAGACACACAACAACTGCGTGCAAGCATGATATCTGCAATAACGAAAAATACTTTCAATAGTTACCAATCTATGTTTTATATTTTTCTCAACTTAGTAAAAAACTTTTTTTCAATTGTAACGATTAATATTACATCAGCTTATGCTAAGGAAACTTGAAAGAAATTTAGGTAAAACGCCATTCCATTGATTAAAATTCAACAAGTCTTCGCTTCGAAATTCTCCAGAGGCATATTCCATGAAACTCGCGTTGCGGTTAATTAAGGCGTCGCATAGTTGCGCAGATTCATTTACGAATTTTCCGTCTCATGTGATTCCATCTGTTTGCTTGTTTAATTTATTTCTAGGTACGTGTAGGTAGAAACTGAGAACTTGGGGGATATTAATCTAGAACTTTCAACTTGACAAATTTGACGTTATGATGATTCGTTGAAGATGTAAACATTGTTTTTATGTTTTTTCGGATTGGAAAAAGCACTTTCATTTTTTTTTTTTTCGAGTATTACCTTGCCGCAGATATAAAGTTCCGGAAGAGATTCTATGTGCGTTCCATGGCCGTGAGGACTGGGCGTTGGCGGAGATCCTTGAGATCCTGGCATCCACTGGCCAGCTAGATATAGCTGACTAGGTCGCTTCGTCCTTTTTTCCTGCCTCCTCCTTTCATGGCGAACAGCCACCGCTGGCATAGCGCCAATCATCCTGAAAATTATTGCACATATTTCATGGTTTTCCCAGATTTTTTCGTCCAATGTTAATGGTGCACTAGGAAAAAAATCTGGCACTTTCCGGGATATTTATGAAGAAAAATACTAGAATATTATAATATTGTAATATAAAGTGATTGGGAAAACGAAGAAAAGAATTTTCACTAACTTATAATAAGAAAACCAAGGGAAATTATGGTAGGAGGACACTTTTGCCAATCAAATTTTCCCAATGGACACTTTTCCCAAAAAATCCTGTTCCCAATGAGAAGTGTTCCCCAAAGTACTTCTTTCCCAAAATATACTTTATTAAGTACCATAATAATAATATATTTATTGTAATACTATTATCATTATTAATTATATTATTGTTATTATTGTTGTTATTGTTATTATTGTTATTTTATTATTTATATTATTATATAATTATAATATTTTGATTTTTTTCAAACGCAAATTAGTAAAAAACAAATTAATGACAATTTTATTTTGAAAATAAAATTCATTTATTACCATTTATTCCACTGAAAAATGTGAAAAACCATTTATTCTACGAAACAACACTTTCGAAAGAACTACAATGAAAATCAAATCAATATAATTCTAAAAAGAAATATACACTCTTCCCAAAAAATCCTGTTCCCAATGAGATGTGTTTCTCAAAGTACTTTTTTCCCAAAGACTTTTACTATGGACCTTTTTCCCAAAATCTTTTTTCTTAAAGTACTTTATTAAGTACTATAATAATAATATATTTGTTGTAGTACTGTTGTTATTATTATTATTATCATTATCATGAATTATTATATAATTGTTATTATTAATATAATTATTATAATTGTTACTATGATTATTACAAATATTTTTATTATAGTCGTTATTATCATTACATAATTATTATTGTAAATATTACTTTTTGATTTTTTTCAAACCCAAATAATTTCAAAACAAATTAATGACAATTTTATCTAGAAAATAAAATCTATTTATTACCACTTATTCCATTGAAAATATGTACAAAACAATTTATTCTACGAAACAACACTTTTGAAAGAACTAAAGTTAAAATCAAATCAATATAATTCTACAAAGAAATATCCAAAAAAAATGTATTTTGGGAAAAATGTACTTTGGAGCAAATACACTTTGGGAAAATGCTTCTTTGGAGTTGGAATTTTTCGGGAAAATTGTCTTTGGTAAAAATGTCCATTGGAAAACTTTATTTTAGGAAAAGTGTACTACAATCGAAATTATAACGAAATTATCACTAGAATATTGTAAATTTTACAACACTTTTGGGATTTTGTCATTTTCATATCACTTGTTACAATATTGTTAAGTAAAAGTTGTTATATTGTACAAGCATATGTATGACAGTTTTTGCTAGATTATTTCAGAAAATACACGGAGAAAGTTTTGGTTACATCAATCATTGATTTAATAAAATTCGAGGCTACCAAAGTTTTGGATGGTACAACCAAAACTTTAGGCATGACAACCAAAGTTTTGGTTATTGCAACTTAATGATCAGTCATGAAAATTGAGATAGTTATAACAGAAGGTTTAGTTGTCATAATCAAAGTTTTGGTTGTAGTACCCAAAATTTTGGTGCGTCCATATTTTACTAAATCAATGGTTGCTGTAACCAAATAATTTCTCTCCGTATATCAAATCTGCAAAATGCAAATAATACTATATGAATTTAAATTTTTACTTTAATATCTGTGTACAGTGAAACATCAAATAAATTATTTCACCTTTTGTAATTTGTTTTTCAGTTTATGTATGTTATAATAGTACATATGCAGAGAGAAAATATTATACGTAGACGTAAAATCATGGAATATAGTAAAATCTACAAAATATTTTCGACTTTTTCCAATATTGTAGCATTTTAAAATATGCGGTAGAAAGTACACAAAAATATAGTAAAAAAAATTATACAGATCTGAATACTAACAAAACTATATGGCTTTTTCCGAAATCAAAAAAACAAAAAAGGGTAGTAAAAAATGCAATATATGTACATAGAGATGTTATCAACAAAATATATTTACTACTGCAATATTCTTTGATGAAAACTTCAATAAACATCTGGCAAAAACTACAATATTGCAGACTGATTCTACAATATTGTAATTATTACTATATTTATATGGATTAGTATCATTTTCCGTATGGATATCTATAATATCGATCATATCAAAAAACGTAAAATGCATACATAATTTTCAATTAAATAGGGTAATTTGTCCAGCAGTGGACAAATCTTAAAATTTTTTCAAAATTTTTTTTCAAAATTTACAATCCAATATTATTGTATTATTCCTTTTCAAAATAGTTTTTACAGTGAGTTCACGCGTTTTTATTAAATAATTTAAGAAATTGTGAAAATTATTTTGAAATAATAATTCTGTGGATTCTTGAAGTATTTATATTGTGAATATTTTCATCAAACGTAAAATAATTATGTGTTTCTTTAAAGATTTTTAGGTATTGTTCAAAGTAAAAATTTTACTTTTTTCAGTTTTTTAATGCAGCTTTTTTTTATTAATTGGACAAAATAACCTCATTTTCCGTATTGCTTCTCATTTTTTAATACAGTTGTCAATATAATGACCTTGAGCTAGTATTAAATGAATATTGAATTGCTTCTAAGAATCTTTTCGTTGCGTTTTTTTTAATTTGATGCATTACTTAGATCGTCTTTATAATAAGATTTTTTTTTTATTATTTTCCTATATTTATTATTAAATAGTATAATAAATTATTATATGGTTATATTATTGCAAATAGAATTTTATAATATAATTTTATTACATTATAATATACAATATATATGATATAATACATCATAGATATATAATTATTCATATTATTATGAATTAATAATAATGAAAAATAATTTATAACTATAATAATTATATTAGTATAATATAATATTATTTATCATTATATATTTTTATCAATAACCATCGCTTATTTTTTTGCTACCAGAGCACAATTAATTACTATGCAATGAAATTTCATGCTCCGAATTACTATTTTATATTTTTTATTTTTTATTTTATTACTTTTCACTCATTTTCACTTTTACTCATTAAAATAAAGAATAAAAAATTACTTTTAAAATGAAAGTTTTAAAACTACTTTAAAATTACTTTAAAATATAAAATACTTTTTACTGATTTCTGTATTATAGAAAATTTATTTGAATCTAGGATTATTTCCGATTTTTTATTTGACTTCTATTTTTTGTTGCGAAATTTTATATTTTGTTGAAAAAACTGACATTATATCAGGAGTTACTCAGAATTTAGAAAATTATTTTAACATATTTTCCAAATTTTGTTATTTTTGCAATCGAAATCCCCAACATAATATTAGACAACAAAAAAATGTTTCCGAATTATTTGCAAAATAAAACAACCTTTTTTCATTTCTTCAATTTTTTGTTTCTTATAATAAAAATTCAAAAAACATAATCTTATAATCAAAATAGATTTCGACAAAAAAAAATAATGTAAAAATTCAATTTAAAGGATGCAAATAGTTTCAATCAATTTTACTGATGAATTTTTGTTTTTTATTTTTATTTAAGATAAAAATAAGTAAATAAAAAAATGTCATGCTCTGGCAACAAAAAAATAAGCTACTGCTGTAAAAAAATTCGTTGTCTCAAGTTGTGTTGAAACAACAAATCCTTTTTTTTCTGTAGCACTTTACGAAGCACTTAATACGGTGCTTCCTTGCAATTAGTGTTACTAGGCCAAAAATCGGCGAAAAAGAAGAAAAACCCAGAAAAAGCGAAATACTGAAATCGCGGGAGGAGTAGCCGTTGACCTGGTTTCGCATGCAGACGCGACGAATCGTCAAAAGACGAGTAGGTGAAACCAAGTCAATGCGTCGACGAGGAAATGACAGATAAGCACGCAGGAAAGCGAACGAGTCGTTGGTGTAAGGCAGTGCATTCCACGCGGGTTCGTCAACCACGAGTCACAGTGAACTTTGGTGACCTCGCGTGACCTCGACGGTCGATACGTCACCCCCTCCCCCGACGAGCCCCTCGATATGCCCGCGCTAAGGTTCTCCGGGATGCGCGATTTCCAGCCCTCGCGCTGTTTATTGCTATTGCTTCAATCGCAGCACCTCATTATCGGAGTAAAATAAGAAACACACCTTCCGTTTTCTGTGGAAATTTTTCTAGGGAATTGAAATTGCCAACTTCAGGAGTGATTTTGAAGTGAGTGATTGGGAAGCTCGTCTTCGACTCGTCAGTAAGATCCTCAGATTTGGTAATAGACTGTACAAGGAAAAAAGTTTAATGGTTGATGCAAAACTGTATTGTGAATTTGTTGACAAAAGTTGAAATTGATTTACAAAACGATGGAAAAATTTATTCATGTAATGTTAGTCAATATTCGCCAAATAAAATATTTATATCTGACAAGAAAGAATAGTCGATTCCTTGAAACAAACTATTCTAGAAATTACTTCTATACAGTCAAAAACTGAGAAAGTAGACATTTATTGCAGTTTTTGTCATGGGCATAAGATTTATTTTATTGTGAGAACTTCTACATGTTTTGCGTTTTTTATTGTAATTTTTTTGTTTTTTTTTGCAATATCATATTGTAATTTCTACTAATCTAGATTTCATAAAATGCCAGAAGGTTATTTACTATTGTTAAATTTATAAAATAGTTTTTTTGCTTTATTTCATGTAATTTCTACTGTATTGTATTGCAATATGATACAATATAGGAAAAAGTCTAAAATGTATTGTAGATTTTGCAACATGATACAAACTTTCACGATACAAATACGAATGTGTACAATATATTATCTTAGTGTATAAAGTGTTAAATAAACGAACTGAAAAACATACATTATAAAAGGTCAATTATTTTACTTGATGTTTCACTATACACGGATATCAAATCCTGTGTATTAGTAAATAAAGTTTAAAATAAAAAGTACATTATGAAAACTTGCTACCTGTATATTGTAATCTGTATAATATAACAAATTTTATTTTAATACAAATAAAAATGGCAAAATTTGCAATAATATTCTGACATCTTCATTATTACTCTAAATCTTGTATTTATATTTGACTTATGTTCTACAATACTATTACATGTTTTGTCATTTTTATCTTATTTTTTGCAATATTGTATATTGAAAATTACTATCTTCGTATAAATCACTTGATGTATGCCAGTTTTTATGTATAATATGGGCAAAATTTCTTTGTTCAATTGTACTATACAAATGGTACTGTAAAAGTAAACAAAATTTTTTATCTATGTATAGTGACATAACAATTCAATCATTTTACCAATTATTATTTACAAGTATGTTTTCAGTTAGTACAATATAATTTTCATATACTCTAATATATAAATATAATTTATTATGTTTATTTATATATAATATTTACCTATTTATATAACTTTACCTATCAATATTTTGCGAAAATGCATATATAATATTTAAAAATCCACTATATATTTTGACTAAATCAATAATCAAAATCGCAAGAATATTGAGAAAGTTTTATGGCTTTTTTTGAAATATAATTAAGTATGAATTACAACATAATATTTCAAAAAATTACAACAGAAGTTAGTATAATAATAAACAAAAATTTTTACAATAACATAATTAAAAACGAATGCAATAAATAACTAGAAAAAAGGACAATATTTCAGATTGGTTCCATAGTACAATATTTTATTGTAATAATTTTTAGATTTTCTTCCAAGTGTAGCACGTTTATTTATTCATAAAAAAATTTACCGTTGTGGCGCACATTACATTTTTGCGATCGCTGACAAAAAACATCAATTTTCGAAATTATAGCAAAAAATAAATCTGAAGATAATAACATATTTTTCAACCGAATTCTACTACTCTGAACGAAAGTCATAAATCAGTAGAAAAAAGTATGTTTAGTCAGACGGAAAATTGTATTGCATATTTTCCATTACGTTATTGTATTTTGATCGTTTTTTATTGTAAAATGGTCGAAATCGAATTTTCCTCACGTGGAAATCACTATATAGCTTACTTTAAAAGTTGGTAATTCGAGAGGCAACAAATTTTTTTCCAGACCTGTTAACAATTATGGACATTTTCACACTCGAGCTGCTGCGATAAGGGACGCCTCCACTAAATATACATACGTGTGAGAAAAAGCATTTTTACAGAGGGGTATTAATATTCATATTTCCTAGCACGCTGGGTTCTTGTGAATGCCATTTAATCAACGTTGCTCATGGCAACTGCACTATTTGCGGCGAAACTGTTCGGCTACTCGTCTTTACTAGCCACATCAAACAACTTTGTTTTCAGTGGAAATATTTTCCTTGACAGCCAAGTGCTCTAGAGCATTTTGAAATAATTGTCATTAAGTTCATTTTTTATAAAAACAATAATTAAGATTAATACAAAATATAAATGATAATTTTTCAATTAATCTTCGGTTCTGTTGGCTTTATTTTCCTTGCCTCTTTTTTCTGCACTATGCAAAGTTGATCACAAGTTTCTGCATAAAATATGTAGAATATAAAATATCTCAAGTGAAGTAATTTATCATTCTAATGTATCCCACGTTTCAAAACATTGAATACGATTTTTGAAAGCTGTGAAAAAACTCGTAAAGTGCCTCATCACCCACTTATCCCACGACTTCAAGGCTTTCTAAAGATCAATAACAGGAAGCTTTTTTGCTTATCAGCCGGCAATCTAAATAACGAAAAACAAGTAGTAGGTCAAGAAAGTCTTGAAAAAAGGGAATAGAATTTGATTTTGCATGTAAGGAAACATAAAAGTGAAAAAGGCAATATTACAAAGGCGTACAGCTTTTAATAAACTTTTATTCTCGAAAAATCGTGCATCGAATGTGTATATAAGTGGTACGATAAAGAAATAGCATAAGAAAGCTCATATCGCACAGTACGTAACGTCGTTATTTTGTATACTTTAGCAGAATATCGTACATTTACTTCCACACCGGAAACATTCATTCATTCTCATAATTTTACATTCAACAAAATAACGCAAACGATAACACAATCATCTAAATATTCATTGATTGGTTGATCGATGTTTCAGTTGATTGATCATGGTCCAAAACCTTTTCCCCTAATATATGTACAATCGAAAGAAACTTTGAAATTCAAATTTATCAATTTATCTTAACAAACACGGGGAAATTATTGTTTACTCACCGGAAAATCCGAGAATCTAGATTTTCCGCACATTTACAATTTTCCCATCCACGACACTAAAGTTATTGTTAAAGTTATGTCTTCGTGGATGAAAAAAGAATTTACGATGGAAGTTGGGCAGGTCGGATTATTTGTTGTTTCAGGCTTATGCACAACACGCATTTTCTTACACCAAGAGCGAAATCCGTCCATACAATGAGATAGTGCTAATGTCATTAGAACCGGGTATTAAAGGGACGAGGAAAACCAGGGGAAAATCATTACCGTTTGTTTACGTAGTTCTTTTGAGTTAAAAAATTCCATTTTTCAATGAGGAGAAATTGATTAAACGTTAATGATTAATGCTTTTCCCCGTCTCTTATTATATAATGTCAATCGACAGATTATAAATATCCATAAAAATTCGAGTAAAAGTTATATTATCAACAGTCTTTCAAAAACAGGTAATATAGAAAAATCACGCACCTCTTACAACAAACTTTTCAACCCTCGAAATTTTAATAACAAAGTTAATGTTTCAGAAGCGTTTAGATCGAAACGTCAATTATTCAATTACAACTGGTGTTGAAGTATTGACTCCATCGATTATATATTCGAATATCAGAAAGGTCATTAGTTGTGATTGTCGTTTTCGTGACAATCGACAAATTTTTCGGACAATGTGTAATTCATTTGTGTGCAACAAACTGAAAAAAATTTTTTTGAAACAAAACTCATTTCACTTCGAGATCAAATTTTTTTTTTCTTTTAATGCCATTCTCTTGAATGCAAATACACTTATAGGTATCAATTCTTCACATAAAAATTGCAAAAATATCTCAACGCTTAAATGTAACGACTTAACAATCGTGCAAAACTCGAACGAACCCGCAAATCGTTGGACGATTCTGCGTATAAAGTACGAGAAAGGGGCTGTCCATGAAAAACTGTGCGAGAGTCATATTTTTCCATATATTTCTTATTGTTAGCTTTTCATATTTTTCCATACATTTCTTATTGTTAGCTATTCATATTTTTCCATATATTTCTTATTATTAGCTATCCTCCCCTCCCCCCTTCCGTCTGAATCGGTAGTTCTTCGTGGACACCCCGTAAAAATGGCCGAAGGGGCGAGAACGTGAAACAAGGGTTATCATAGATTTTGCTTTCACAGGGTTTTTTCAGCTTTAGTTTGAAACGAAGATTTTTTTTATACTGATGTATTTACTTTTGATTTCAGAAAACTAATGAATCTGATTACAAAAGAGTTTTTTATCTGATTTTTTAGAATTGAAATCTGTTTGTATTTTTATTTTGGAAATTGAGTGAAAATAAAATCATTTATAAGGAATGTTCGATGAGAAAATTTTGAAATTGAAGTTTATGGATTCAAATTTTGCGAGATTAAAGAAATTCTGAAACACAAGTTTCGAAGTTTTTAAATTGCAGAAATAAATTTACAGAATAATTATGGTGCAGACTTTCGATTTGGTTTAGACAAATGAATAAAATTACTTTTGTGGATTGGGGTCCACTTTTCCCAATCCGTTTCTCCCGAAGAAATTTTTTTCAAAAGTTCTTTTTCCAATTTCCTTTTTCCCAAAAATGTTTTTATCAAATTTTCTATTTCCCAAAATTTATTTTCCCCGACATTTTTTTCCAAAACATTTTTTACTTAAACTTCTTTTTCTAAAAAATTTTTGTCAAAAATTTTACACATTTTCATGTTTGAAAATTTTCCAAAACAAGAGTCAATTATTTTTATTACAAAAACTGTTAAGAAGTGGCAATCATTTGTTCTGTTAATAAGTCATTTGGTCCTTTTTTATATGTGAAATTTTACATTATTTAAATTTTTTTATATCAGAAATTTTTGACTTTGTGCATAAATATATTTTGATCTACGTGACAAAAATTGCTTGTGAATTTATTTAGTTTATGTAAAAAAAGAATATTCCAGGAGAACATTTTTTTCAGAAAAACCTTTGAAAAAACAATTTCTGGAAGGAAACTGTTTGAAAAAAATTTTGGTGGTAAAAATGGTTTGGCAAAAAAATTTTTTAGAAAAAAAGGTTTGGAAAAAAAATTTTTGGAAAATAAATTTTGGGAAAATATTTAAGGAAAAAGGGAATTGGGAAAAAATTTCTTTGGGAAAAACAAATTCGAAAAAGTGGGCCCCAACCACTTTTGTGATGTCAAAGCTTGAATTTTGAAATTGATTTTTTTATGCTTAAAATGAAAATTAAGGTTCCTTGGACAGAAAATTCTAAAATTGAGACTCTTAGTGTAGAAACTAAATTTTTTTTAAGTTTTACAGAAAATAAATAATTAAATTGTAAAATAGCAAATTGAACATTTTAGTTTGAAAACTGGAATGAAGGAAAAAATGAAACTCAAATGAAGTAACACACAGTACAATTAAAATGTATAATTATTTGAGTATTCATTTTTTGACTATTTTCTCTTGATTTAAGAAATTTTATATTTAATATTGAATAATATCGAATATTATTGAATATATTGAATAAATAATGATTTAAGAAATTCTGAAACACGAGTTTGAAAGTTTTTGAATTGCAGAAATGAAATTGAATTTGAAATTGATTTTTTTATGCTTAAACTTAAAATTGAGGTTCTTACGTCAGAAAATTCTAAAATTCTGACTCTAAGAATGAAAAATAAATCTCTGTCAAGTTTCACAGAAAATAAATAATCAATTTATAAAATTTCGAATTGAGCATTTCAGTTTGAAAACTGGAAGTAAGGAAAAAATGAAACTCAAATGAAGTAATACGCAATGCAGTTAAAATTTATAATTATTCAAGTTTTTTTTTTTCATTTTCTTTTTATTTTAATCAAGGCGTTGTCGTAGAAAAATTAATTTCATCTAATGTTTCATCTAACGTTTTTACATAAAAAATTACGTTTTCTGTAATGTCTCTAAAGGATTTAGAAATTCTCAAAACTCAACTTTTCAACTTAAAAATTTGAAAAAGTGATAGTTTTGTGGTACAACCATAAATTAACTTTCAAATTCCAAATCGAAAAGCTTGAAAAATATTTCTTTTGAACAAAACACATGAAACACAAAATTTTCACCCATAGATACTCTGAATTTTTGATAATATTTTTTACCCACATGAACTCAAAAATTCAAACAGACAATTGTTTATTAAAAGATTTTTTTTTCAATATTGCAAATATTTACAATAAAAAACATATAAGATAACTTTTATACGTTATTCATTATTCCAAATAGTTAAACACAAACATAAACTCAACATCCTTCCAACTCACTTTATTTTTCTTTACCAGTCTGTAGACATGGTAACCCTCGTAAATCACGAAATATGAAAAGGCACTTTCACGCAACGTACGACGAAACTAAATAAGGTTTCACGTGAAAAACCACGATTATCTCGTGCAAGTAACAATACACAAGTTTTTCGTCGAATTCTCCAAAAAAATTTAACGTCCCCAAACCAGACGAAGGACGCTCATTTCGAATATCAATGCTCGTCGGAAAAACTATTCCAAATGGCTCGTTTCCAATGTTTTATGAGCGAACAATGTATTCCCATCGCACGCTCGATAAAGTGCGGGGATGCATATTTGTCGAGTGCACTTTTCCAGAGGGCTCATTTTCACACCCCAGACATCTACCTAGGGAAACGTTGTATTTTTACACGCGCCACTTCGAGAATATCGATCGATACCGCGAGACAATGGACACATTGTGTTTTCGAGTGTTTAGGATAAGATTAAGAAGAGCTTTTTTCATCTCGACTTTCCGCGAGATTATTATTTATTCTTTGGATCACAGAATGGTAGCGCACGAGCGTGGCAATTTATTTTTCGCTCCCGAGATTTTCGAAAAACGCAGTGAATAAACCAAAATAATTTAATAGTTATCTTCTATTGAGAAAAGTTTCATAAATAAATTAAAAAAATTAAATGTCATTTTCAAAAGAAGCGTTTTCGAAAATCTCGAGGCTTAAATGCTAGCACGTATTGTGATAAACATTTAAATTTACTCTATACATGAAATGGAATGTAGGTTTAGGAGATTTGAAATATTCAAATTGCATTTTCGTCCTGTGGCTGATGACATGGACCATTCGCACGAACAATTTTCAATAATTATATTATTATAGCAATAATTGGTCGGGCTTTTGTTTATCTCTATTCGATTAATTATAAAAAGCGTGACGAAACTTAAATTTTTCAACTTATACTTACTTGAACTTCATAATTCAACACTTATCAGGTATTTTTGTACAGTTTGTTAAGAAACATTTTTTCAACAATATTGTGTGTAACGTGAAGATAAATAAGATTAATTGACTCCAAACAAATGTAAAACTTTCTTTGTTTCAAAAACATGCAGAGTTCAACAATTTCCGTGCGAAACAAATGGGTTTGGTGAGGAAATTTTTTTACGTGATGTTAATTTAATACGCAACATTAAGCTTCGCGTAGACTAATGAATTGTTTTGCAAGCCGTACTTTCTAATTATCCGAGTGTCATATAAAAGTTGTGCAAACTCTGCGCAATCGAAAAGAAGCGAGTAAAAATCATGCAAAATTACCTGGAATGTGTAAAAAATATATACTTCAAATAGAAATATTTAAATAGTTTTCGCATATTACAAGACTCTTTTTCTGGAATATACATGAATGCGCACGTATAGGACCCGTTATTAATAACAAGACGTCGATATATCATATATATGTATATATAATAAATTCTTTGTAACTTTTAAAGACTAAGGTGTAGATTTCGTAGCATAATGCTCCAACAGACTTGGTTATATTATGATTCTTTATAGTCCCGTATTCTATACCCATATTAATAGATTTACTTTGGCAAGTTTTTTATAGTGTTTAAAATAATCAACACTTGCGCATATATATATTTATATTTATTCATATATTTCACCATCGGGTGATTTATTTTTCATACTTATATGTCATTGACGATATTCTGTAGAATGAAATGTTTCGGTGACAATGATCTGTTTCACATTTTTCGTAGTGCTCGACTTTGCTTGTTTATAAAATTCAATCTTGGTCTCAATCAACTTTCGGTAATCGCATTGAGCAATATCTGCAAAAAAATTTTTCAGGTAGTTCCCGTTTGAAAGCAAAATATTCAAACCAAAATTTTACGTTGCGACCAGCCCTCTGCAACTTCATATCCTTCCTTCATGCTTTCAGTTTTTTTGCCGTGCGCGGCCACCAGGCAGCGCCACCGTGCGCGGCATGAGCGACCTAACCTTCCGTGTGCGTCAACAAGATGGCGGCACGGGGGAAGGTAATATGTATCCCTCGTGCCGCCATCTTGTTGACGCACACGAAAGGTTAGGTCGCTCATGCCGCGCACGGTGGCGCCGACTGGTGGCCTCGGACGGCAGAAAAAGTCGACAGAAAGGAAGTTGCAGGAGGCTGGTTGCAACCGACACTGAAAAAAATTACACAACCTCAAAATCCAACTTCTTTTTATGAAAATATATTTATTCGTGTACTTCGTACTGATTTCTGGATGAAATGATATGATGTGAATGATGTCTTGGACATGTCGAGGATTTTTCCTAAGCATTAAATTGTAAATGCAATTTTTGATTATCTTTTATTTATTAATGGTCAAACTATGCACTTCAAGTTTGAAAGCTGGATATTTACGATGAAAAATTTTGTTAGGCACACTTCAAGGGCTGACGATTATTTAAATCACATACCACGTGGTCGAATTCATATTCTTCGTTGTGTTGCATGAAGTGAACTTTTAATGAAATCATCAACCCTTGACAATGATCATCATAGTATTCATTTTTATCATCAGCAAATGAGTGAAAATAACAAGTTTTTCCAGAAAACCACATACATGTATCAGTAGGTGTCATATATACAAGAAATGAGCATGTTAAACAAAATTCTGCAATCAATTAGTTTAGTCTTGCTAACTTTCAAACGCTTAAAAACGACAGTAAACTGGATACCTACACAAAAATATTCGATATCGGCATGAGAGAAAAAGCCTATCAGAGACTATGGCCAACACGACAAGTTCATATGCATACTGCCCCAATAAGACATGTTGAGTAATGTTTGTGAAATGTTTGTGCAACGTAAGTCCATAATATGAAACAAACGACAATTTGTGTCCTTATTCGTCTATACTTTTGTCTACAACAGTTTCAGCAACATCGCCCAAACGGATGGTTCAGTCGTAGAGATCATGCATAGTCATTATTGATAAAAACCAAAAACCCAAATCTCAAGCTACAATGTTCCCAAGTCAAAACAATATTAGTCCTGCATACATCTTCATGAAAGATCTTGTTAGCTTCATTCCTCAGAGACCAATTATAGTGCAACAATGGTTAGCACATTTGTTGCTCAACAATGACGACAACATAAACGTGTTCGTAAACATTAGACAAATCCTACAGCAACGGATGGAGCAAACGACTATTTGTACCTGCACGAATGTCTTATTGGGTGTACACGCGTAACAGCTGATGAATGAAATCTATCACCTACGCGCAGTCGAAGCCACCGCAACCTACCGAAGAACGCGAAAGCCGAGAAATGCCTGGAATGTCATCGCAGTTTGGTCAGTGTTAAAGAACCGTATCAATATAGAAAAGGACGTAAAAAAGCGTCCCGTAACAAGGACGAATAAGGGCGTTGCCCGTTTGCCAGCGAGAAGAGGGCAAAGAAGGCGCGGAGAGTCGATGAAGAGATGAGTCCCTTTCATCGTTAAGGTTATCATCTGGGAAGCCTAGATTTTTGATACGTATATGGGCCTGTGTATCTGCGGTTGGTGCTGTGGGTTATGCATTCCATTTTGCTTGCAGTAGCGGGCATTTGCATACAGAAGTTCCCGAGTGTCACTAGGTGAGCCTGGGCTGAGGCTGTTGTTGCAGGTCGACGTTTCCATCCGATCGGTGATCATGTCCTCTTCAGTGATCTGCTCAAGGTAGAGTGCTGTTTGAGCCACGTCATTGTCACCGTTCATAAAGGATGGGGGGGAGTAGGCTGGAGGGGGGCTGCGCTGGGGGGGAGGCGTCGCCGTCTCCAAGGTCGACTTGTCGTCTTCCTGGGTGGTCTTGATGGAACTAGAAGAGGCTGTGGTCCTCAGCTGTTTGGCCCTGCGGGCATTCCTCGTCGTCAGGCCCCCGGTTTCCATGTCCCTCTCCAGTCTGTGCCCCGATCGCGACCTCGTCAATTGCCTCTGGACGTATTCCTCCAGGTCGTCCTCCTCTCGCTTGGCGATCACTCGGTTAAGGACGATGAGGAAGACACCCACGAAGATGGCGAACAGCCCGGTCGCCACGAGTTCGTTCCACCAGCCGCCGGTCGGCTTGGTTCCCCAAGAGGACAGGTCACCGGGGAGCAATCCGCTGGCCAAGAGGAAGGCTCCCAGGACGAGGAAGACAACCCCGATGTGAAGCATCCCGATCGAGGTGACGACTTTCGTGTCCATGCCCTGGGACTGTGGGTGAGCATGTTTGTGGTTACGGGTGTGGTCCAGGGAGCCAGTAGATGCTCTGGGTGACGTGAGACCTGCAATGTCATCGGCTTCGTACCACGCAGAAAATATTGCACGATGCCGAAAATGGTGTCGTTATTTGGCAATGTAGCGAACGGTCGAGCCGATATTGTCATCAAGATAACCGTCATCCAACGTTCGATGACTGCAAGTTGAGGATGAGAATCGAAACGAATTGTATCGATATATTGGAATAAATATCTTCTAATCGGAATGATATCTTTTGAAGAAATTATTTGATTTTCATGGATTAAATTTGTGAAATTGATTGCGAACTACATTTATTTCAATAGAAGCATGTCAAGGTAATATTGTTATGAAGGAATTCGAAAGATTATTGGATATTCTTGGAATTATGTTTTTGAAACTTACAATCAGAGTTTGATTTAATGGAGCATATCACCAATGATTTTTGACGTGTGAATGTAAATTAATCGTGAATTACGAAAATTGAAAAACTGTTATTTTGTCGTGAAAAAATTCACTTTGTATTCTGATAGACTCTGAGACTCTTCTTTTCTGTACAAGGATTCCAGTTTAAAAACCACAAATTAATATTCGATAGAAACTATTTAAATAAACTTTCAACCAAACCACTAAAATGATAATATTAATGAGGATAAAATGTAAAATTATCATAAAAAATTCATCTTGAGTATTTTATAATTTTTCCCATGAAGAAGAATGAACTTTCAATATTTTATGTATTATTTCAATACTTATGAAAATATCTTGAGTTCTCTAGTATTTTTGAAGATCTCCAATTTTTTAATGGATCTCTGTATACATTCCTAGAATCAAATTTTCTAGGATACCAAATTTTATAGATAATGGTATTTTGGTGAATTTTTCAGAAAAAACTTTGTTTAGAAATTTCTTTATTTTCAGTCTTTTTTTAATTTTAGTATTCATAAAATTTAAAAGGTCCCTGCTATTTTTATAAATAGCAGGGATCTTTTATAAATAGTAAAAGTTACTACATTTCTTCAATAAATTTCGTGAATTGACTTTACAATATTAATTACAAATGATAGTCATTCGGTTGATAGAAAATCATTACAATATCATCATAGATAAATTTTCACGTCTTTCTCACTAACATATTTCGTCAGTTACAAAATTAAAAAAAAAACTAAAAAAACGACCTTTAAAATCACTTTTATTTTTCTTACAATTATAAATTTTCCTCTGAATTCTTTTTTCTAACAAAAAACATACCTTATTCTGATATATCAGAAAGAAATATCGATATTCCGATACATTGACACGTATCAACTGCACGGAAAAAACAATATGGTCGTCACAACCTCATAAATAGTAACATTTGCTCGAATTATTTTCCTGGTGTAAATAACCTCATATGTGGTTATTACAACAACATAAAAAGTTACTGCAATCTTTGTAAAGCTTACAGTAACTTTTAATGTGGTTGCACCAACCACAAATGAGGTTGTCTACACTATGAAAATAGTTGGGACAAATGTTACTATTTCTGAGGTTGTCACAACAATATTGTTTTTTCCGTGTGGATCAAGGGTGAACTTGCAATTTACCATACTTACTCTATCACGATCTTGATTAAAACGATTGCTTATCTCAACATCGGGCCGATCGTCGCTATTATGCTAATAGCCATTTCTCTGCGTAGTGAGTGGTGTGAGAAAAGAAAAATGGTCATACCAGATTCGCCCGATTGTGCGCTGTAACGTCTCTCCCTCGCGCGGCGTTGCTCATCCCGTCTTTTGCGCTGCCGCTTTATGGCCAAAGCAGAGTGTACCCCGTGCATCTAGGAAAAATACACTCCTCTCAATCAATCGAGTCGTAGCTTTTTGTTCGCTTTTCTAAGGGGCTTTTTCTTTGACTAGGTTTATGCCAGTTTTTCAGTCGATTTTCCGAGTCAATGTCTTGGGCCTCTCTCTTTGAGCTTCCAAACCTGCAAAAGTGGGAATAACTGCACTTTTGTCGATGGAAATGAAGCTTATAAAACAGTTGGTAAAGTATTTCAATTACATTGCTTCCTGATGTCGTTCCACTTGCCGCGGGTTTCAAGGCTTGAAGAGGTTCAAGACTTTGACTCGGGCTTGTTTCCAGCTAAATTGTAGGAGCAACGCACCCATTGGCTATCTACAGATTGGCACAGACGTTCGTTAGACTTGCACCAGAGCTTTCAGCGTTTTCAGGTGTTTACCGTGTCGCAAGAGTACGAGTTTCAGACAGTCAAGGGAATAACTCACTGTCGTCTTGTGACTTGCGCTCACTTTTTTGCAAGTCGCAAGATTTTCAAGCTGAAGTGTGTATTCGCCATGATGTTCTGATGAGACCGAGTGTTTCATTGCTGTTTCCGTGCCCGAATATTGTGAGATTACTTTGCACGGAGGAAAATGGTTTGGTTACAGCAACAACTAATGCTCAATTTTTATGACTGATACTTAGGTTGCAATAACCAACTATTTGGTTATCATATCTAAAGTTTTGGTTGTACTACCCAAAACTTTGGTGAGCTCATATTTTACTAAATAAATGGTTGCTGTAACCAAAAATTTCTCTCCGTGTGGAGTTACCGAAAATAGCGCTGTTGAAGCAGCTAATTGTTGACTTGTTCGAACAGTGTCTCTTACTAGTTTGTTATACAACAACAATATATTAATATAACAATATATTAATTTTTGAATTTGATAGAATTTTTTGGCATGTTGCGGGGGATGGTCGGGTGTATTTTTAAGTGTAAAACTTATCAATTAACACACTTTAGTTTGTTTTCAATCCAAAAACTTCATTATCCAAGATTCTTATTTGTCTCATGCGACAATTTTCAAACGAAAAGTAGGCAAAGTTTATAAGTATCATAAATTGTATGTCTATCAATTTTTGAGCAAGTCACCAAAAAATTCAATACAATAAAAAGTTAAAAAGTTGTTTTTACTTAGTGATTAAAAAAGAAAAATGAGAATCTACGAAAATGCTAAAAGTCTCTTAAATGTTGATTTTCGTAGCATCGATTTCTACAAATCTAGATTGAAATTCATTAAAATACTATACGAATTCTGAAGACATGCCAGTATTAATAAAATTCTGAAAAAAAACTTTTTTGAAACCTACGATTTATAATACTCCAAAATCTAGAGCATCGAATTCGAAAAAACGTATAGCAATATACAGAAATACTAGAAATATAGAAAAATAATAGAAAATTATACAAAATTTTATGAATACTGAAAAAATACGAAATCGCGAAAGATCTATAAAATTCTCAAAATTATTGTAAATACGTAAGTAATGTTTCCAGAAACTTATGAAATTCTTAAAAATCAATCGATATTTGAATTTTAAGAATCTGTATTGCAATTTTCCAAAGTAGTGGAAATCTTAAACACTTACTAGAAAATCTTCCGAAGTTTATAATATACATAGAATTATAATGTATTATATTTATTATACAGAGTGTCCTAAAGTCAACAATTAATATTTCAGGGGTGTATAGTTTATGAAATCCTAAGACGAATTTTCCTTTATCATTTTTCACAAAACTCAAAATCAACAAAGATATTCGAGTTTGAAATTTTACCAATAAGCGCACTTTTACAATGAGTAGGGTTAAAAACTATGGACCAAAATTTACCGAAATTTTCTTTTTTCTGAGTAGAAAAGTCCTTTGCAGTTTTTCAAAAAACTCAACATCAGAAAAGATATTCGAGTTGAAAGTTTCAACCAATCAGATATCTTGGATTTAAAAATCAAATATCTTTTTTGCTTTTGAGTTTTATGAAAAACTGCAAAGGACTTTTCTACTCAGAAAAATATGCAGAAAATTTCGGTAAATTTTGGTCGGTGGTTTTTAACCCCACTCCTCGTAAAAGCGCGTTTATTGGTGAAATTTCAAACTCTTGTTGATTTTGAGTTTTGTGAAAAATGGCAAAGGAAAATTCGTCTTAGAATTTCATAAACTATAAACCCCTGAAATATTAATTGTTGACTTTGGGACAGCCTGTATATATTATATATATTTAATTGAATTATTCATTAATAAAATAATAATTAATTGACATTTAACCTAATTAAATTATTATTGAACATTGAAATTAAAAAATATTAATTAATAAATATTTAATTTAATTAAATCAGTATTTAACTTGAAATTTAATAGAATATTTATTAATTAATAATAAAACAATAATGAATATTTAATATATATAATTATATGAAGTATGTATATATAATTATTATGTATAGAATTAAGTTTGTAATAATAATATCGACAAAGTGGGAGAAACACCAGGAATTTTTTAATAATTAAAAATAATGTATAGATAATCTTTTCAAAAATTAACGATATCTTGAATTAAAAAAAAAATATATATATATAATTCTAGATATCTCAATACAAAGTTACAAAAAAATACAAAATTCTATAAATTGTAATAATACAACAAAAATACGAACAAAAATATTGTAAATCTTTGTAAAAAAAAAATCAAGTAAAATAATCAAAATTATTGAATAATTTATTACTATAGCACCAAATTGTAGAAAGTTAGAAAAATACCAGAAAATACGACAAAATTTTGTATATATTATACAATTCAAAACGTCTATTCATGTATCAAATAATTTACATCTGTGTAGTTCTAGTTTTCTTAAAAAAGTATAAAAATATGAAAAGCTTAGTACCTAGATTCCCAGAGCATCTAGTTTTCGTCAGCTGTATAAAAATTTATAATATAATTATATCAAAATACCTTTCAAATTGTATAAATAATACTGAATAAACATGGAAAATATAAAATTTCTCAAAAAAGAAAAATTTTAACCTTAGTGACCAGAAAATCATAAAAATCGAGTTCCATCATATTCAAAACGTATATGAAAAATGTGCAACTCTGGACTCCAAAAGTTGTATAACTTCGAAATCCTGAAATTCGACAAATTAAAAAATTGTAAGTATATTGTCAGAGAAGAAAAGTTATTTATTTAATATATCATTATAAATTATATCTGTGGTGTCCCGGCATAACCGAATAAGTCCACTTTACTATAAGGCTCAAAATTGATACAGAATATTATATAAAATGAGCCTTATGGCAAGTGGACTTATTCGGTTATGCCGGAACAACACAGATATATTATAACTCTAAAGGAAACATATATTTTTCCGAAAAACTCTTACTTAAAATTTTTTCTTCCTATTCCCCTAGTACGTATAAAACTTTGACTTTTTAAAACGATACGTTTCCGTCATATTTTTCAATAAACTAACAATATAACTTATAAAAAGAAACTGATACAACTTCCTTATTCTTGATAAAAAATAAAAAAACCAATGTCGAATTTTGCACCGGATATTATCCTGACGACATCAAAAGTATAACTTTTTTATCTTGATTTACCGTAAAAAAGACGACTGCATATCATACATAAAATTTTCCTTTCGATAACGCCATCGTTTCACGTTAATCGATATATGAGAGTTTATTGGACTATATAAGGCCACGTTTTTCTAGGTTAGAGCTTGCACCGCCACGCATTATTTCATGTGAAATCGATACAAAACACCGAGTAAACCTTGAATATGAGATACCTCCATCCGTGTCATTAGAGACAAAACAAAGTCCCGTTTTCGCATCTCCATGAATATGCAACGAGGTTTGATACCCTTTATTGCAAAAGATGACGAATGCTTCTGGCTCAATTTTTTGAGCACACAGAGAGAAAGCGGAATTGGAGCTGAATAATTAAAAAAAAGCTTTTCCCTCCAAAACGGGGTTTTTTATTCTGCGCGTATTTTTCTACTCTCTGAAAATATTTCCAAGTTGAAATACCTGACAAAATAAAATTTCTAAATAAATAATTATTGGTTTCAATATTTTCACGATGAAGTTCGTTACTTCTCAGAAAAATTAAACATGAATTCCTCGTGCAAAATACAATTCTCCCAAGATGTATTTTCTCTCTTCGACAAAATACTAACAACAATCCCACCGCAAATTGCATTCTTGCGACGTTGTAGAGGAACAAGGCGAATCGTATTTCTTGTTTCCCGGATTCATCGATTCAATCCTGTGCACTTCGACAGATACTCTTCGTCTGCTTGAGAAACCGCGAGTCAAAACGAAACATGCGAGAGAGAAATACAAGTGTATAACTCGATATTTTCCATGTTTTTTGCTTCGTTTTGACTTTTACTGCATCGTATTTTTCCCAGGAGTCGAAAAAGTGTATGAAAATACAATTTTTTACGGTTGAGTGAAAGTCAGATTGATTTGCAACGAAATTTGACGCAACTGAAGTGGATGCAACTCAATTGAACGCAACTGTATCGAATGCAACTGAAGTCAATACAACGGAATTGGATGAAACTCAATTGAATGCAACTCAATTGAATGCAACTGAAGTCAATACAACAGAATTAGATGCAACTGAAGGGGATGAAACATAAGTGAATGCAACTGAATTGAATGCAACTGAATTGAATACAACTAAATTGAATTCAACTGAATTAAATGCAACTGAATTGAATGCAACTGAAGTCGATGCAACTGAAGTGGATGATACATAAGTGAATGCAACTGAACTGAATACAACATGATTGAATGCAACTGAATTAAATGCAACTGAATTGAATACAACAGAATTTAATGCGACTGAATTGAATGCAACTGAATTGAATGCAACAGAATTTAATGCAACTGAATTGAATGCAACTGAAATGGATGAAAAATAAGTGAATGCAACTGAAGTTGATGCAACTGAAGTGTCTCCTAATAATATTTTAATGATTTCCTATTATTTAACGATTTTTACTATTTCAACAATTTTCATTATGCAGTTTTTCGAATAGATTGATGAAACGGAAAATTTTAAACGCGTAAATTTGCATTAAGTTCTAAAAATACAGAATATAATGTTCCTGAGTCAATCAATTACTCGAGAATCGTTATGCTTGTCAATTTCTTGACAAAATCGGATCGCACCGGTAATTGGTCACGGGCAAGCGAATACGCGAAGGCAATCAATAGAGTGACGACGAAACGAGATAGTTATTACTCACTTAACGCGAGCGGTAATAGCTCGTCACGCCGACGTTGGCAGACGCAAGAAAATAGCGAATATTTTTATTTCAGGATTTTATGTTTCCTGTTGAAAGTCCATTTATTGCTCAACCAAGAAAAAAAGTTTATGCAAATGCGAGAATTCGTAGCATTTATCGATTTTCAAAGCTTTTGGGATATTCTGTATAAATAGTCTAAAATTAAGGATTTAATTCGATTAAAAAAGAAAAAATATTTAAAACTTGAATGAGTTTTTTGGGTCAATATTTTTTTCAATTATTTTATTTATTACTATATTTTCGAATTTCAAAAATTCTACTCTAATCTTGTCTAATTTTCGTAATTCGACTTATAATGTTTAACGAAGACTTAAAGGTGAATTCGTTTTAGTTTCCAGTTGAAGAAAAAGCTGCTGAGACTTAAAAAAACAAAGGTGAAAATACCACTTTGGCTCGAGAAAGCATTCAACAAAGGAAAATTGTATTTCACGAGACTGTAGCAAAAAGAAAAGAAGCTTGTAGGGCGACGAACATGCAAGCACAATTAAAAGATCCGTTCTACGTTATATTTTAAACGGCATTCCCGTCACGAGAAGCTTTTACTGTGACGGATCAATAAGCGTTCTTCTCGTTTCACCTTTTGTAGAGCAATAACGCAATGTGCGTGCAATGGGTATACAACAGTAACTTGATAAAACAAAACTTAGTTAATTACAAATAATGGCAAACCATTGCAGTTGAATCACATTTCATGCTGAATATAATACTCATGAAATCATGAATTACACTGCATTTTTTATGTATTCTATGTATAAAAAAACCATGTATTTTTGAATATATGATAAAGTATTTATTTATACGTAAATAACTTGATTTATGAATGAAATTTAGTAACTTCAATAAATTTGATAAATACGATTATATTTGCTGTGCAAATAGATTTTCAACTTCGTTTTGCATTATTCAGAATGATCCTCGATTTTATGAATGAAATCACAATATGTATACAACAGTAACTTTATTAAACAAAACTTAGTTATTTACCAAATAATGACAAACCATTGCAGTTTCATCGAAACTCATGCTGAATGTTAAACTCGTGAAGTAATGAATTACACTACGTTTTTAATGTATGATAAAATATTTATTTATACATAAATACTTAATTCATGAATGAGACTTATTAACTTTAATGGGTATAATATTCCTGCATATTGATAAATAATAAATTGTTGCGAATTTCGTTTTCACGCTCGATTAAAACAAGAAGAATTGTGTCATTTTCCACTTTTATTTTTCTCGTATGAATAAATTACACCTTGGGAAGTATTTACATGGAAGGTAACTTTCTTTGACCTTGATATTAAGTGTAACACTAGCTCAAGTCAATATCATGAATTTCACCTTGAATTTACTAAGAAATATTTCTCTCAGTGAATTTTTTATTATAAGTGCAGCAGTGAAATATCGGAAAATCCACCTTGAATGTTTTTTCTAATGCAGAAAAATTGTTTTTTTGCCACGTTTGAATAGCATGACAGTGAGGTAATTGTTTACTCACGCGAAACATGGTAATTGGTGTTGTTATTTTAAGTGGCAAATAATTTTCTAACTTGAGCTTATTATTATATCAAATAATTGTTGTATTTTAAAAAAAAAAGGATTTTGGATGTGCAGTAGTTCGAAAATTTATGAGTGATTAAATTCATGATCATTGATTTTCATTCAATCAGTAGAAATTTTTTGGTTTTCCAACCCAAGTTTACACATAATTTTTTTAACGCTTAAGATTAAAGTTCGAAAAAAGGTGTTTAAGCATTTTTAGTGTTCCAGAAAAAGCCATAAACGTGTTCGATTATGATCTTCAAGTATTTCAAAACACTAAACATTTACAGTGCACTTAGTTTTACGAACAAAAAAGCGATTAATAAGATAATCCACAACTCTTGCTCAGGATCTCTTTTTCCAAGAGAATTAGTCTTCAATTAATTTAACCATTTTACGCTTGACCATGCCTAGCAAACTCGACAATCCTCAGATGAGCAGAGAATTTTCATGCGTTCATTAAAGTCTTAAAACGGCCAAGGAAAAAACGAATTATATTTCTTAACTGTTATACGATTTTTCAAAGGATTTCACATTAGTTAATATGCACTTTGAATAATTTTTGAAAATTTCCTTGTAATCCTCGACGGTTGAAAATTCGTAATCTTCTTAAAATCTGTCTCGCTTTGCATTCTGATTTTATATCTTCAACGAGTCAAGGCAAATAAATATGAAATTCTCTTTTCTCGAGGAATCGTAAAATTTTCTGGGATTCATAAAAGGAAATGGAAATGGAATTTGAGTCATCAACTTCCTCTTCCACTTACATATTTTGCTTAGGTTTGATGCATTTGTAACGCGACGTGGAAAATATGTTAATGTGCATCTCGTGACTCTTCTGCTCAAAAAGTCGTGCATTTTATCATGTCCTGTGAATATTTTATTTGTCATTTATTCAAAATCAAAAATGGATTTACTCTGGAAACTACCGACTTATAAAAAAAATTGTAAAAAATCATTCTTAATCGTTATATTATAAATCATTATTAAAAAACAATGTTTCTTTGCGGATTTTGTATTATGCTATGTGTACACAAAATTTTGTAAAAAGAAAACCGTCATTAAAAAATAATTATTATTTGACAAATTGAAATTATTATTTAATCTTGAAAAAGATACTTGATTTTTTTGTTATAATTTATAGGCAGATTGCGCTTATATTTTTACCGTGATTTAACCAGGTACGTAGGCAGAGAGGGATTTTTGAGGTTCAAACCGGAAATTCAGATAATACGTCTGTTATTTTTTGTAAAAATAAAATTTTTAAATATTAAGGACATGTAAAAAATAGTCCAATGTAAATTCTTTAAGTGGAGTAAAATTGAAAAACTTGAAAATATATAAAATTTTAGCTTCATAAGAATTTTTTTTTAGACAACATTCTCATCATAAATGTTAAGCCAGGATAATGTAAAAAATCAAAATTTTAAAAATGGTTCCAACCCAGTATGTAGAAAAATTAGAATCTTCAAAAATACTAAAAATAAAAAAAAACTTGGAATCTTGATGCATTGAATTTTGAAAGATACTATAAAAATACCAATAAAAATATTATAAATAAAATATTATTCATAAATATAATATAAATATACAAATAAATAAGAATATTTAATACAATATAAATAATATAATAAAATATGAATATGTATCGAAATAAAGATAGATATAATAAAATATCTTAAGTATTATAAATATAAAAATACAATAGAAAATACCAGAAAATATTTCTAATCTTACCAGCTTTAAAGAAATACGAAAAGTGACAGAATTATAGAGAAAAATTGTTTTATGAAAAAATTAAACAAATACCTATGATCTATAAAACTTGAAATTCTAAAACAAATTTTATAAATTGTACAAGGAAATTTAATAATATTAATATTAGAAATAATTTTTTAATTTTATTATTATAAAATTTGTATTTGTATTTGTAATAACACTAGAAATCTATAAAAATACTAGAAAACGCAACAAAATCGTATTAATTTTTTTTTATACAAAAATACAATAAATGTATACAACTCGAAAAATCTATACAGATGAGATTTCCCAAAAATCTGTGAAATTACTGAAAATCAATCGAAATTTAAATTCTAGAGCATCGACTACTATAAATCTATATAGCACTTCATGAAAATATACTCAATATTTTTATAAACACTAAAGAGTTCTTGAAAATCTCATAAATATCAAAAAACATGCGAGAAATACTAAAAATTTATTGACGTTTTAATCATTTAATAAACCTTGAATCCTAAAGCGTATAATTCTAAAAATTCCAAAAAATCAATAAAAATAACAGGAATTCATTCAATTTCTATGAATACCAAAAAAAATTTTTTTTAATGAAAAATATTAGATATATGCATGAATAAAATTTATTTAAAGTACATTCAAATACTCAGAATCTTCGAAATTTTTGATACTATAGCATCAAATTCGAGAAATCTATATAACAAACAATAAAACAAATGTAAATGTTTAAAAATACCAGAAAATACAACAAAATTCATTAAATAACATACAATATGAAAATCCAAAAATCTATGAAATACTTAAAATCTGTGCAGTTATAATTTTCTAATCAATCTTTTAACATATTTAAATTTCCTCGAACTTTAATTCTCAGATTAGGAAATCTGAATAAAAATCCACATTATGATTATAACAATAGCATTACAATAAAAAATTCTGCACTCTAAAATCCCTAAATTCAATAAATTGAAAAATTATATCTCCATAACTAGATTGTCAAAAATTATAAGTCACAAAACCCCGGAGTGAACATATTTTTCCAAAAACCCCTCACAAAAATTTTCCTTCCCTACGCCCCTGGATCAACGTTGCCGACCATTTTCCCAAATCCCTTTTCCCGAACAGCCTTTTTCCCGAACGATCATTTTCCCGAATCTGTTTTCCCAAATAGTTATTTTCGTAATCGGGAGCTAGAGCCAATTTTGGCGAAGCCGTACGTTTTTCGGGAGCTAGAGCCAATTTTGGCGAAGCCGTACGTTTTTGCCCGAGCCGAAGGCGAGGGACAAAATAGGCGAAGCCAAAATTGGCTCTAGCTCCCGATTGCGAACGTATTTTTTCATCACAATAGCCTCAAAGCCACGTCAAAATGTCCGGTTTGAGGTTAGAGTGATGAAATAGTACATTATGTAACGTAGTGCAAGGATCGAATTTGGCGAAGACGAGGGTTCAGGCCCGAGACGAAGCCAAAATGAGACACTTGCACTAAGTTGCATACAGTATTTTATGCAATTCTAGTCTCAAAGCCCGTCCAAATGTAAAACTTTGAGGTTAGAAGTGCGTAAAGGTCTTTTTTCGAACGGCCATGTTCCCGAAAAACCATTTTCCCGAACGGTCTTTTTCCTGAATCCGTTTTCCCGAAGGGTTTTTAATGTTCCCGAACGGGAAATTTTCCTATCAGCCTAATGTCTAGAAATGCCATGGTTACGCAATTACGATTTTAAAATTTCAAAATTGTAATAAAAATTTGTAATTTGTAATTAATGAATAAAATTTTGAAATGATATTTTTAAATTAATTTAAAATACAATTTTTAATTGAAATTTTTTAATTTTGAAATAAAATAAAATTTACGATTTTTGAAATTCAAACTTTTACCATGACTGTTTTTATTGAAGACTCTTCTTATGAAATTCATAAATGTATACAATTGAAATAAAAGTGAAATTCCAACCGAAATTCAGAAAATAATACTTTCGGGGAAATTATCGTTCGGGGAAAAATACTTTTGGGAAAATGGTCATTCGGGAAATAATACGTTCGGAATAATGGCATTTCGGGAAAATGATCGTTCGGGAACTTGGATTCGGGAAAATGACCGGGAATCAATCATATTGCATGATCATCATTTTACAAAACTTTTTCCAAAATTAATCCATTCCCTATACATTTTTATCTTTTTTAATCTCGGATCCAATCAAGTGTTATGCAACGAACCTTCTATATCATAAACGCTTCACAAGTTGCCAATAATAATTTGCCCGTTAATTTCGGGAAAACCGTGTAAAGTTTTCCGGAAGTATGCGAACATGCAACAAGCATTCCCGGGTACAATATATACGAGAAAGTGTTTTGGCAAGCAAGCAAGTTGGAGACTACGTCAAAACTACGTGATCCGACGAGCGACTGCATAGCAAAGGAAGGAAGGGTCGAGGGGAGTGTTTTTGAAGGGGTATCTTTGACAAACAACGGATCGAAAGGTTTTGGGGCTGGAGGAAACTGTTGCTTCTTTAGTTCGCTCCAGCATAAAAGCTCCCAAGACCTTCGATATTGACAATTGCAACAATGAGAGCACTCGTGTGGAACGAGGAATAAGAATTTCCGCAAACAATGTTCAGTCATGTCATAAAAATCGGCTTTTCTTCCAAGCTCGTAACTCGAGCAGCTCGATATACGAGATTATTGGTCAAAATATTTCGGCATGACTTGGAAAAATGAAGTTTGTGGGGGTTTAACCTTTATTCTTGGAATTTCTTGAAATACATTTAGATTTTTGTATTTGCAAAGTATTCATCTAACTGTTTCGTTCATTTTAATTTAATGATAAGAATAAACTCGACTTTTCCAATAAAAGATCAACTCAACACATCGTGAATCAGAATATCCCTTTCATATGTAACCGAGTTCTTTTACGACTTCCTTCTACATTCTACGTGAAAATACAAACTACTAGAATGTATGATACAATTTCATCATGCATGCGGAGACATTTTTTCTCCGCTGAAAATGTCGCGGAAAATGGTAAACTCGTAAAACCACTTCGAGAGTCCCAATAAATCTGAGGTAAAATGTTGGCCTCGAAAGTTGTTACGCCATTGAATTATTCGTAGTATTCGTACGAGTTTTTACGTTTTTTTATGGCAACGTTTCATGTATTTAATATTTTTCAGGAGCCAATTAATTTTTACGTTTTTCTAAACTGCTGTTTCAATGATTTAACTTTTTTCTCTTTGTTCTCTGGTGAAAAGAAGAATTCTGTTATTTATTCATTTTTATTATTCTAAATAATACTTTTTAATTTACTATATAATTCCTATATGATTAATATAGTTTAATTTTTTCTAATTTATTCATTTTTTTAAGAGTGAACGAAAGCATTGGAAAAAACGTTATATACCAATAGTTTTAGAAGATGAAAACATTCAAATAACAACTCATGAAAGGATCATATAATTGTAAATAATTATATAAATGCTAAAAAATACGAAAAAAAAATACACTGAAAAACCGATTTGGTTGGCTTCAACAAACGTTTGGTCGATATGTTATCAACCAAATATTTGTTTTACTCAAATAAATTTTTAGTTCCGACAAATTAATTTTAGAAGATTTTAACAAATTTGGGTTTTATCAAAAAAATTAACGTTTCAGCTAAATTGAATGTGTTTGTTCAAACTAAAAATATTTCATTCAGAAAAAATGTATTTGTCTGCACTAAAAATTTATTTAAATAAACCAAATATTTGGTTTGTGAAATAACCACAAAACGTTTGTTTGAACCAACCAAATTGGTTTTTCAGTGTAGAAATTAAATTACCGAAAACGAGAGATAAAGTTACAAAAAATATATAAAACCTTGAATATTGATACAGAAATTAATAAAAACATAGGAAAATGCTTCGCATTCTATATATGCTGAAAAATAGAAAAAATAGTGAAATGACTGTAAATATAAAAAGATACTGTTATAATGTATCTTTTGGAAAACTGAAAATCTATAACATCAAATTCTGAAATTCCATATGTATATGCTATATATAGCAAATAAAAGAATTATAAATATAATATAAGAATAATGAAAAATATTTGGAAATTTTGTAAATGCTAAGATACGTTTAAGACTAAAAATAACTAAAATCTCAAAAATTCTCGAATTCTATATATAGATATTATTTTCTAAAATATTGAAAGGGATATTCAAAATCTATAAATCTTTCAAAGTATCAAATCCAGAAATTCCATACATGAATCTATAAAAACACCAGAAAATCCATTTTACTTCATGATTACTGAAAAATAAAAAATATACTAAAAGTTTTAGAAATTCATGAGTTACTAGTAAGCTCTAAGGATACTGTTTTCTGTAAAGTATATTCAAATACTAAAATTTACCATAAATTTGAATTCTACATCATTTTATTCTAGAAATAAATATGTGTATATTAAAATTTATAAAAATACTAAATATCTATAAAGAACTTATAAAATGATGCCAAATGTTATAAATACTAAAAAATATGTAAAATACTAGAAATACTTAGAATCTAGATAATTCACTCGAATAACTTTTAAGATTTTCAAAAATCAATAAAACCTTAGATATTAAAACATCGAATTCAAGATATATATATATATATGTGTGTGTGTGTGTGTGTGTGTGTGTGTGTGTGTGCGTGTGTGTATATATAAATCATTAAGAATGCCAGAAAATTTTCCCAACTGCATAAATACTAAGAAAATTTACTATAACCCGAATTACTATAACTTTAAATTCTAGATTATTTAATTCTAGAAATAAATATGTGTATATTGAAATTTATAAATATACTGAATATCTATAAAGAACCTATAAAATCATGCCAAATTTTGTAAATACAAAAATTAGTAAGATACTATAAATACTACAAATCCATAAAATACTCAAAATTTATAAAATTTACTCAAATAACTTTGAAGATTACCAAAAATCAATAAAACCTTGAATCCTGAAATATCGAATTCTAGATATCTATATACAAATCATTAAATTCCAGAAAATTCGTCCAACTGTATAAATACTAAAAAAATACTTACATTATATAAAAACTAAAAAAATACTTACAAAAATACTTAACATGAAAAAATACTTAAAAACGATTCTTAATTAATATAAATACAAAAATACAAAAAAAATAACAACTGTATTAATACGAAAAGAACAAAATAATACAGAACTAGAAATCTGTCGATTAAACCACATTTTTTTGATGCTGTTTTCTGAAAACTTTATTTGAATACAGGAAATTCAATAAATTATCAATTCTGGAGAATAAAGTTCTAAAAACACATACATCAATTTTTAAAAATGCTGGAAATCTTTTTGAAAAACCAAAATATTCTACAAAATTTCATAAACAGTATAAAATGCAAGAAATCTGAAAAATACTACCAGTCCATGAAAAAGTTTTAGTCTATGCAGATACTGTTTTTTAAAAAGTATATTCAAATACTAGAAATTACTATAACTTCATATTCTAGATCATTTAATACTAGAAATAAATGTGTGCATATCGAAATTTAGAAAAAAACTGAATATCTATAAAAAAACCTATGAAATCATGCCAAATTTTATAAATATTAAAAAATATGTAAATTACTAAAAATCCTACAAATCCATAAAGTACTCAGAATCTATATAATTTACTCGAATAACTTTTAAAATTACTAAAAATCAATATAAGTTTGAATCTTGAAACATTGAATTCTAGATATCTATAAACAAATCGTTAAATTCCAAAAAATTCTTCCAACTGTATAAATATTTAAAAAATACTTACATAATATAAATACTAAAAAAATACTTTGAAAAATACTTAACTTTGAAAAATACTTCAAAAAAGTACTTAATTAATATAAATATTAAAAAAAATACCAACTGTAAAAATATGAAAAAAACAAAATTATACAGTACTCGAAATCTGTCGAGTGCCCCACTTTTTTTTAGGTGCTGTTTTCTGAAAAATTTATTTGAATACGAAAAATTTAATAAATTATGAATTCTGGAGTATAAAATTCTAAAAACACATATATCAATCTATAAAAATGGTAGAAATCTTTTTAAAAAACCAAAATTTCATAAATATTATAAAATGCAAGAAACCTGAAAAATACTACCATGCCATAAAAAAGCTTTAATCTATGCAGATACAATTTTCTTCAAAATCAATAAAAATACTAAAAATCTATCTAAAAGCATCAAACTCTTTAAATCCATGTATGTAGAAATCTAAATAAATACGAAGTGACCCTTAAAATCCTACAAATATTGTAAAAAACGTCATACCCAATATTTATAGAAGATTAAAACACATTTGCATGAAATTTCATATTTTCATCATGCGTCATGATACGAAACATGCGATTCATTATTTCGTTTCAGACGATCAACTTTTATTACACACTCGCCTGACTATAACCAATGTTCCTGTACTTAAATCCTCAGCGATTGCCATTGTCACCGCGACCACCGATTCACGTTATCAAAGCATGCCAACTTGATTATCTTCACATCAATTTATACCTCGTGATAACCAAGAAACTTGGCCAAACTTTTCTCAACTCTCGCAAGTTTTACGGCACTGTTTTTCCTAAAAAGCACTAAGAATTTTATGGAGCAACAATTTCGGACCCGACTTGGAAAATAATTCTGGGAATTTTAGAGCACTCGTTCCATTTCCTACGAGCGCATTGCTAGAATTTGTTTTGTCAGATAAGTACTTAACTCTTTAAATTAGTTTTCACGCGATGGATTAATTTACTGATATACTTTACCAATTTTAATTCCAATTGATTCATTATTCAAACATGAATACCCTCAATATTAAACCTCTTGAATAAAAATGAGCTTTTTTCATTTATTTTGAACAATCAAAACTGTTAAAAAGAAAAAAAAATAGACTTGTCTTTTAATTTCGGAAAAATGTTCATGCCCTTCATTCGAAGGAACCGAAGTTTCATTATATCGCTCCGCATGCTCATATGGGTCATACGAGTAGTGACCTTTCACGTTTCGAGAGCGGACTATGGAATTCCGAAACTCGTTTGCATTTTTCAATTTCGCTCATTGAGCTCGGACAAACGTCGCCCTCATTGCACGCATGTCCTATCGAACGCACCCTCATTGCCCTAAATACTGCGAATACACGTATTAAACAAACATGCGTAATAATCTCGAGTGACGCAAACATCGCGAAAATTAATTAAATCCATTGCATACCATTTATGTTTGATTGTTTACAGTATCAACAAATATTATTGTTTCAACGAAATATTTACATGCTGAAATGAGTACTATTAAAACGATAAAATGCATTTTTTTTATAAATTCCATAATAATAAACTTTTTTGGATGTGTAAGTTTTAGATTTTTTAGTTTGATTTGAATATGAATGTTCTCCTGTTTTTCAATTTTTTTAACTCTTTCAATTTGTAGTGAACTCAATGATAAAAATTTATAATTCATTTAAATTACATATTATAATGTTTATAATTCACTTATAATTGAATTTTATATATTTCTTTATATAATTTTATACAAATAAATATATTTATATAAATTTGTATTAATATATTAAATATATTCAAATAATATATGCTATTAATATTAATTTATATAATATAGTTATGATATTATATATATATATATATATATATATATATTGTATATAATATAGTCATTATATATATATATATATATATGTATGATATATAAATATATATTAATTTATATAATATAATATCGATATTGAGGATTTTGAGAGAGGGAAATGAATTTGCACCGTATCTGGATTATTTTTGTCATTCACTTTCGCGGTTCAGGGATTGTCTTGGTTTTGT
>JAPYZL010058543.1:0-16302 GCA_030522825.1 Platygaster orseoliae | reverse complement strand
TACCAACATAACGCCACCAAAAGATCAAAAATCGAACATACGTAGCCCGCGAAAATTCAAAATTCGCGATACTTTTTGAACAAACCTCGTATATATTGGTTATGCGATTTGTTAAATAAATGTCTTGAAACTGAAACTGAAACCTACCCAAGTTTTGATATTCGTGTAATGGTTATGGCTGATGTGGTCGATGGTGAAAACGGGTCCATATTTTTTGGAATGCCTGCCCTCGGGCCAGAAGCTAGGGTAGTTGGTAGAGCCCGGAGGAGCCACGCAAAGTACCACAACGGCCGCGCATTCGTAGTCGTAAACGAGAGACCAGAATTCTCCCAACGTATGACGCAAAGGCCACTCCGTGACAATGTACTCTCTCGGCTTCGTGTAGCCCTATAAATACACGAGCTCGAGAAAACTTTTTCATCGGATTACTCTTTCCTTCTCGCAAACTGTTACGAAACTTCCGGTTGATCGTTTCTCTAACTTTGTTCTATACCTTGAACGAATTTCGAAGTTGCGCCATTTCCTGAGTCTCTGTGTCTTTGATATTTTTCTTTTCATTTTGGATATTCTAATCAATTTTCTGCAAATTTACAACTGAAAGCGGTTTGCTTCGTTTATCAGGAAAGAATGGTAGTAATTACGGCATTTTTGTTATCAACCGATGTGAATTCGTGTTGTCGGGTAACGTTTAAGGAGTTTGGTTTTTCGTGAGAAAATTCTGTAAAACTACGGAGCTTGGAAAATGTGAAAAATTTTTTAGAAATGAAAATATATTTTGTTGAAGGAAGATCGTTTATTATTTCACAAATTTCAATAAAAATCTAGAAATTTTGGCAATTCAGGAAATAATATGACATTGAACATTTCAAAGATTGTCAATAATTCTGAAAAATTTAAAAAGTGATTGAAGTGGCGTTCGCGTAGTGTGGCCGAATTGATCAGATTTTGTTTATCAACTCTGACTTCTGACATGATATATATGGTTCTGATAAAATTCTGTGAAATTATAAAAACTGTAATATTAATAAAATTTGTAAGAATCTGGTAACATTTTATCGTAGACATCGTCAATAATATCGAAAATTTTGATAAAAATTTACAAATTTAGAAAATCATGTGAAATCAAAAAATAATGAAACCTATAAAGATTGGCAATGATTCCGAAAAATTGTAAAAATTCGTAAGATTTCAGAAAATGGTGATTGATGTCGTAAATTGTATAAACATAAAAAATGTTGTGCAAATATGGAGACTGTAATATTTATGAAATATTTATGAATTAAATAATATTACATCGTACGGAGATCGTCGGCAGTTTTGAAAAAGGTGATGAAAATTAAGAAATTTTGTAAACTATGAAAAATAAATAAACATTGAAAATTTCTGGGATTGCAAATGATTCCAGAAAATACGGAAAATTTTTAGGATTTCAGGAAATACTGATAAAATTTGTAAATTGCAGAACATTTTGAAAATTCCGTTGAACTACAGAGACAGTAAGATAGATATTCATAACATTTTTAGAATATTCCAAAAAATATTTTATCGTACAGAGATCATCGACAATTTTGAAAATTTTCATTACCATCGAAAAATTTTCCATAGATTATTAATAGTTCTAAGAATTCAAGAAATTTGTCAGATATTTCGAAAAGTCATGATAAATGTTGTAGATTGTAGATAATTTTTTAAATACCCTAAAACTGTAGACTTTGAATTTTTCATAACTTTTTTTATAAAACTAAAATTTATATCTTATGAAGATCGTCGATATTAGAAAAGATTTCAATAAAAATATAGAAACCATACAAATTTGGGAAAAGTAAAAAATATTACAAATCTTGAAGATTGTAAATATTTCTGAGAAAATCGAAAATTGGTCGAATTTGATTTAATATTGATGAATTTAGTATATTATGAAAAATTTTGATTATACCTAAAAATTATAGAAATTGTTTAATATTTTGAACTATTTAAAAACAAAAAATGTTTCATTGTACGATATATTGTCGATGTGAAAGTATCAATAAAAGTCTAGAAATTTTAAAAATCATAAAATATTAAAATAGAATAAAAATTTCAGACTTTTAATGATGGTGAAATGAAAAAATTCGTAAGATTCAAGGAAATATGAAATCATATTGAAAATTTTGTCGATTGTTAAAAAATTTTGAAATTTTCGTAAAATCTTAAATACTGTGTATAATTCCTAAAATTTTTAAAATAACGTTATATACGTTTTGTTGTATAGAGACTATCGATAATTTTCAACATTCCAATAAAAATGTAAAACCTTTAACAATATCGATAAATTGAAAAGCGTTGAACATTTCAAAAATTGTCAGATCCTTTAAAATAACCGAAAAATTTGCGTGATTCCAATTTTTGATAAATTTTGTAGACTAGAACATTTTTAAATCACGTACATAAAACAACACTGTAATATTCTTCATTAAAAAAAAAAAAAAAAAAAAAAAAAAAAAAAAAAAGAAAAATGAAGGATTGAAGGATTTCATGAACATCTGATAATATGAAACTTTTTACATACTTTATTTAAAAACATTAAAAATGTCAAGAATTGAAAATTAAAATTTTTTAGATTGTGGATAATTCTGAGAATTCCGCGAAACCACAGAATCTCTGTAATATTCTTGATGTTTCTAAAAATAAAAAAATGTTTTACTACATGAAGATCGTTATAAATGTAACAAATTTCAATGAAAATCCAAAAATTCAAAAAAATTTTTCAATCGAAAAACAACGAGACTTTCAGAAAACGCAAATAAATTTCGTACTTTATAGTTAATTCCATATTTTTTAAGGTCGACTTTACTAATTTAAAGTGTTCTCTAAGACTTCAATATGTTGACACGAAAATCATTTAGAATTCCAAAACAGCTGTTATTCAGTCAAATTTATTCATCAAAAAAGCAAAAGAAAAAAGAAAAACGCGATTGTTGACTCACATCGACGAAGACAGCGTTGATGTAGTCCGTGTAAATGTTGCCTTGGAAACTGGTGAGGTAGGGCCGGAAATTGTCGGCTGAAAAAGGAAGCAGAGTAACGGAGAAAGTGAAGAGGGCGAGAATTCATGGTCTTCGGAAGGTGCATAACTTACGCGGAACTATGAGTACGTCCCGATTCTTCTCCCTGTTATCAGCCCTGTGCCCCCCGGCGCAATCGCCTATTGTAAATCGCGGCGTTTGCTTGCATATCTGCTGGTACTCCCGCTGGTACTCGTTCATCTTCGTTATCTGATTCTTGACACTTTTTTGCTTCAACCGCTGGGACAATTCCGACACCGGGAACCACGACACACCGCAAACCACGAATTCTTCGAGAGTGTCGTAAATGAATTTGTATTGTTCCTGCAAGTTTTTTCATCGTTTATTCATTAAAAGCTTTAATTCATTGATTTTAAGTATTTTTCAGCAAACCAAAGAAATATTGTTGAAACGTACCAAATTTTCAATCAGACCTTTTCTGCTTTGCCGCAGTTTCTTCAAGTAACCGAAAACGTCAAAAGAATCTTCTTCTTCCGCGAGTTCCATGTTCGCGTCGATAGCCAAGTAAACACCGGTTCTTCCACCGCCGTCGCTGTTCGTTAAACAAAGTTTTTTTTTTTTTCATTATGGTAATGAAATTTCATCGAAGATTGACTAGAGGAACATTGAATAATAATGTGCGCGTGTTTCAAATCAGGGTAATAGCTCTTGAAGTCGATGCAAGAAGCATATTCTTTTCTCTGATTACAAAATGCTTTACAGTGATTTTGAAACAGAGCTTGGACATTTTTTTTTGTATTCGGGGTACCAAAAAACGTAGACAAATTTGGAAAAAAGGAGGTCAGCTGGAGAATCTCCACAAAATATACAACTTTTCATTTTTAGAAAATCGATCCGTTTTTTTTCAATTTAAACTCTTTGGAAAGTTTTATTGACAAAATACACATTCTTTTGAAAGGAAAACGTTGAAAAAATTTGAATCTATTTCTCAGCCAAAATGAAAATTTAATGAAAATTTGATATTTGTCATATATGTTGGATATCAATACAACCGAATAATAGAACACGGATTTTCTCCCTTTGAGTTGTAGGAAATTTCATAACGAAAGTTTTCATATATCTAGGTTGAAAAAATTGCTTTAACTTACACCAAAAATTGCAAAATTGTCAGAATTTACATTTTTACTTTTTTTACGTTAATTTTGAATATGAAGTGATAATTTAATATGGTAGGATAAATTACAGCTTTTTACGAAACTTAAAATTAAAAAAGTTATTCAAGTCAACACTATTCTGAGTCAAAAAGTCCTTTGACACTTTTCGCAAAACTCAAAATCAAAAAAAGATATTCAAGTTAAAAATTTCAACCAATCAGAATTTTCAAATTTTAAACTAAAATATCATTTTTCATTTAGAGTTTTATGAAAAGTGGGGAAGGACTTTTTGACTCGAAATTCAAAAAGGAATATTGTATTTCTTTTTGACACGAGGATTTTGGTACACCCTGTACAATATAATTTACATTCTGAAATTCTTAACTTTTTTAATTATCTATTTAAAACTGGCGTGCCTAAAGTAATTTTGTAAAATATAACAACTTTTACAATACAATATTAAAATAAGTGAGATAACCTGCACTAATATTCTACAAATTCTTTCTCAAAACCAATTTTCAATTGTTACAATGTTTCCTCCTTTAAAAAAAAGTGTTCATTGCTAATAAAAGAGGCAAGAGGTCGATAATTGAATGAAAATGATAAAAAAACAGATTGATTTTTCAAAGTTTTATATAATGCAGAAATTATCAGGCTAACTTCCTCTTTTTTATATTTTTATTTTCGGATACCATTACCACAAAAAATTTCCTTTTCAAAAGATTTTACAAATTTCGTAGCGCAGTGTTATTTATTCGGAAAATTCAGTTGAATTCTTACTTGCAGTGAACGACCATTGGTCCTGTTTCGTTTTTTAACGCAGACCCAATTACTGTTCGGACGCGTCTGCGGAATTCGAGAACGGCGTTTCCAAAAGGACACGTGTGTGAGTGCCATTCGGTGTAGTGAAATTGTAACAACGTTCTTTCCTCGCTAACAGCCTGAATTTCACATTTCACGAAGTTATTTATCAATACTATCGTATATCTTTCTGCATGTCATAAGTTTTCACGGCATTCAAAAATGCATGATAAAAATAAAACTCTTTCAACTCGAAAAATCTTTTTAAAAGAAATATAACTCAAGAAAATTATATATAGAACAACTTCCATTTACCTCGCTGTCGACTTTCTTGTACAATTTAATAGTTCGTATGTGAAAATTTGCGAATTCCTCTTCTTTCAATACTGATACTCCTATTCCTCCGTATTCTTCGTCTTTGTCTTTGCTCGCGGGCCAATATTGAACGCACATTACCTTAAACATACAATTTCGAAAGTTTGCCTTACAGTTATTCTTAAATTTCATTTGATTGATTTTATAATATTCTTCAAACGTTGAACTGTTTAACCGATTCTGTGAGTTTTATGAAGAGAACTTTGATTTTTATTTTACTTTCGAATACATTTTTTCACGAATGATGTCTGATTAAAAAAGGTGCGAACTACTGAAAATATCTTAAAACATACGCATTGTATTTTATGAATTCCTAATCCAAAAGTCTTTTTCTATTGCATAGCACTTATCATTCAACTCGTAAAATGTCTGACCAAAGTTGGAAATGATCACTGAAAGTCTCGCAAAACTCGTTTTTGCAACTTCGCTCGATCCACCATTATTTTGTTTGATAACTTTTGGACTATTTTGTTGAAAATGGCGTTTTACATTAATTTTACTAACAGAGTTAAAGCGTCAAAGCTAAAACAAACGTATACGATGTTTGAGCTTTTGGGTTAATTCAATTTCATGGTTCGATGGATATTTAAATTGGTGGTAAGTTTTCAATCAAACTCCATGAAAGTTTACCACAGTTTTTTTATGGGGTAGAGCAACAAACATCGACATTGTCAGTTTCAGATATTTTTTAAATTTGAAAAAGTCTTGTACATTGATTAAAATCAAAATAATCTATATGATAGAAAGTTTTTTCGTAATAACTGATGTTAAAAATTTTCCTTCGAACCTCCAACACCGTGCATTAAATCAACGAAATCTCAAATCGAATCAACAAAAGCCTGCATAGAACTAACTAAACTTGAAGTGGACTTTGGCGAGACCTCAGAATCAAATTAGTGTAGATAAATTTCGGTTTTGGTGTTCAATTTCTCCTACGTACTTTGATGAAATCGAAGGTCTTAGTCAACATTACTATGCAAGACGCCCTTTCTTGCCACACCATGCGCCAAAATTCCGTGACAGTGTGTTCCGTTGGCCCTTGGGTAACGATGTACGCGTTTGGTTTCAAAAGGCTCTGCATTTACATGAAAAATTTATTAAGCCAAATCCAATTTTTTTCTATTCAGACGAACATGGTTCTATATGGTTATATAGAATGACATTTTTTATTTGAAAATCTTTTTTTCACACTTACGTCCACGTAACAAGCATTGACGTAATCCGAATCAGGCTCCCCATCAATTGTCTCCAATACTACTCTATTGTAATCGTCTGAAATCGAACAAAACCTTCTTCAATTTCGTCCTTCATAGTACGGAAACTGTATTTTTTTGTGAACTTCATATTCTCTTTTCTAAAAATTTTCTTTTTTTTTCATGATTTTCGAAATGTGTTGGAATTAGAGTACACAAAGTTGCGAATCGGTCTCAAAAATGATAACATCAAACTGGAATTATTTTAATAAATGCATGAAATTACTCTTTGCAACATAGCAAGGTTAAGACGTCATTTTTCACGAAACATTTCATTTTCATAGCCCACTTTTATTTAATGTCAGGAAAATTAATCCTTTAATGAAAAAAATTTACATGGAAATTTTGAAACTCACTGCGATCAATTCAAATGCGATTTCCTCGTAATGTTAAATTCATTCGTTATTCTCAATGCAGACGGTAGAATCTGTCAAATTCTTTTTCCTATTTGAATTGTAAATTTTATACGATGAAAATTCAATTTTTTTTCTTGTTTGAATAACGTGGGAGTCACGAAATCGATACTTTCTGCCTTGCAAAATTAGAGAAACAAAAAAAAAAAAAAAGAAAAAAGAGCTTGAAAAAGCGACGTCGAAAAAGCACTCTTTTCACATTTCATTTTCGATAGTGCACAAAGGCATTAAAAGCTAGTTGAAATATTGGATGCAGTTCTTTCTTTCTTTTCAATTATGGTAGGTTTTTGAAACGTTGACAATTTTTCGTGATGATATTCTGTCGAGTTTATATCATCACGCATAATTTTGTTTTATTAAAAAATTATGTCTGAAAGTAACTATATAGATAATTAAAATTTTTTGAAATTTACAAGGATTTTACAAAATTATTCTTATAAACTTTTTTTGCAGATTGAAAATATAGATTTATATTGATATATATGGCATTCTTGGATTTTCAGGAATATCTGGAAATTTCTGAGAGTGATTTCAGAACATGTGTGTAAGTTGACGAAAAAATTCAACAGATTTGACTTTTATGGATTATCTAATATTTTAGCAAATTTTTTCGAAGCGACTTAAAAATTAAGAACATCAGAAGTTTTCTATTTCTCATCTTCATGTGTACTTAAGTTCATAAACTTTTAATTTTATCGCCAAAAATTTTACAGTAATTCTTTGGAAAATAATTTCTTCAAAAACTACGTAACGACGACGATTTCGCGTTTCCAAGTGCCGAACTTTTTGATTGCTTGAAAAAGTTTTGGTATGAAAATCGAGGAAAATGGAACGGAAAACGCTGAATTTTCCTTTCTTGCCACAACAGTGAAAACAAACTCAAGTTATTCTGCAACAACTTGAAACGACGAAAAGGAAAGCACAATGAGATTTTTTAATTGCATGTTCCATTAATTAGGCGTGCATTTCAGACGTCCCAAACGTGCTCGTCAGCAATTTACTGCGTTTCTCCAATCGAGAAACCGAGATTTATTATGCACCGTAACGTAATATTATTCGTTCGAGATAATTATTTGCTCCAATCAAAGTAAAAAATTACTCAAAACTAATTGCATTGTGCAGAATAGGATTGACAAAAATTTATTGTTTGTTGCCAAAAAATATATTTTTATTGTATTCTTGGACAAATTCATCATTATTCTTAAATATTTTTCAGAAATTAAAAAAAATGTCAGAGAATTATTTTCAAGATTTTCAATTATAAAAAACTTATTTGGTTGTTAAAATTACTCTTAAATTCTTTAAATTTGATCAAAATTACAAAACTTTTCAGAACTAATCATAAACTTCGAAAGAAAATTGTAACATTTTTTTAAAAAATACCATGAAACTTAAAATTAAAAGTCGAGAATATCTAAAAGCTGGCGAATCGTTGAGAGACCAAACAAACATTTAAATTTTTAAAAATAGAAACCCGAACACTCTAGTATAATATACAGTTACTATAAGTATATCAAATAAAATTTATCTACATTCATACAATTGCACTCCACAATCATGAACACAAAAAACTAAATAAGGAAATTCAAACTTACAAGGAATACATTTTTGGTTCTGGTTTTTTTCTCGGTTCGTTGGTTTTAAGGCGTGTCTACAAGAATGCGTTTCTACTTTCGTCGCCGTCTGAAATTAAGATGGTACAACAAATAATGATAGAACTTACAGTCATACTTTTATTTATTCTGCAATGTGGAGTCTCAAATGTTGTAAAATTACCTGGAATTCAACGCGATATAGCACGGGAAACTTTCTGCGCAATTCGCAAAGTTTCGGGAACTGGGAAAGCTCCGTTGGCGCGGATGGCAATGTGCTGCCTACGCCGAGTTCTTCTGCTGCTGAAAGCAAACAAGTTTTTTGAATTGTCATTTTGGCGTTTTTCAGAAATGCGCGTCAATAATTTTTTCCAAGGAAAAATCGAGTTGTTATAAATTTTGTAAGTAACTGAGGAAAATATTTCCATAAACGTAAACTTACAGTCAAGAAATGCTGTGAATGAATTAAAATAGGATCATTTAATTTTTGTATGAAACCCTGGCGCTCTTTAGAACCCGTAAGTGAGCCCGGAACTTACGGTACTTTTTACCGGTGTTTTATGCAAAAAAAAACTGTAAGAGAATTCGCTTGAAACGAGACATAATAATGAAAGAATGTCACAAATATGCATTTTATAAATTACGCCTAGCCGCATTGCTCATGAATTTTATTTGTATTTTTTATCAATATGTAAAAAATGTGAATAATTTTGGACAATTTTGTATGATCGAAAAATTTTTGAACTTTAAGTTATTAAAAATATTACACAGTTTTGACAACTTGGAAATTTTTAGAATTGTTGAAGATAATGGAATTTAAATAAGTTTGAAAACCTATAGTTTTTGCATTTCTCAATTTTTAAAATTTCAAACATGAAAATGTTGGGAATTTTTTACAACTTGAAGGATTTTGAAAATTTCGGAAATTATAAAACTTTTCTAAAATCCTTATAAAGTTTTCAATTTTTTGAAATTTGAATTAAGAACAAGTAAGAAATTTCGAAATTTTTAATATTCCAAAAAAGTTTGAACATTTTAGTTATTCCAAAAATTTTTCATAGTTTTCAGATATTTTCAATTTTCAATCCTAAGTACATTGAATATGTCAGTAATTTTCAACGGTTTTAAAATATTGAAAGATTTTCAAAATAATGAAATTTATGAAAATTTGAAAAATTTTGGATTTATGGAATATTCAAATTCGATTTATCTCACATACAAATTTTTGATAAATTTATGATTTTATTCAATTTTCAATTGTGAATTCATCATCTATGTTAATTTTTTAAAATTTAGAATTGCGATGTAAATTTAGAAAATTCTTGAAATGATGAGATTTTCGGAAAACAAAAAAACTTTTGAAATTTTTGGATTTCAGAACATCCAAATTTGATTTTTGGAATTAAAAATTTTTGATGCTTTAAAAATTTTGTTTATTGACAATTGATAATCAACTGTTAAATATTATTTTTTAAATGTTTAATTCAAATTTTTATTCAAAATATCCAAATGAAAACTTGGGAAGTTTCAGAAATTTTAGAAATAATGTAATTTTAAGAAGTTTTAAAACTTCAAGTTTTTAGATTTCTAAAATTTTAAAACTCCAGAAACGAAAAAGTTGAGAATTTTTGACATCTTAAAGAAGTTTGAAAATTATGATACTTTGGAAATCCTTACATGCTTTTAAGTTTTTCAAAACTTGAATTTCGAAAAAATAGAAAATAAAAAATTTCATGAAAATTTCCGCGAACTGAATAATTTTTGAACTTTTCGGATATCTTCAATTTCACATCTAAAATACATTATAAATATCAGTAATTTCAACGATTTAAAAATTTTGAAACATTTCTAAAAGAACGAAATTTTTGAAAATCCAAAAAATTCAAAATTTTTTAGAGCTTTGAAACTTTTAAATTTGATCTTTTTGCAAATTGTTTCACGGAAAGAAAGAATTCGATAAATTTGGTCAGCTTGAAGAGTCGAGATAAATTGATGGCTGAACGTCAAGTCGACGCTTCAGGGACTTTTTCTTGAAGGGGAAAAAAATACTGAAGAGGTGAAAAGCAGAAAGAAGGCGTTTCCCGATTGTACTATCCTTGAGAAAAATGTCAGGAGTGCACATCAAAGTGGAGGCAGTCAAATCACGTTCCTCGGGGAGAGGCAACATGACATTAATCACATGACAAAGTGCCGCGTTCGTGAGGAAACTGCGAATGCGATCGGGAGGCAAAATAGTGAGCCTGTCTCGTAATCCTCGCAGGACCTTATTCCCATGGCTTGAGGGCTCGATAATTACTCTATACACGCGCGCGCGTTCATTTATGTCCCGAAAACAAGGCGCGTGGGAGGACGACAGTGTTTGCCCTGCGCCGGAAGTACAATTGCATGCGTGTCTCTCGAGTGACAAAGCTTGAGACGCGAATGCTGATAGTGCCTTCTCCCCTTACTCCTCTTTACCCTCTCAGGACCTCGCGTTTTACCCTACCTCCGCGCCGAGTGACTGCTCGTTCTAATCCATGAACCCAACCAACATGTGGGTAAGTAATGAGAAATATCGATAAGGAAAGTTAACAAGAACAACTAGAATAGTTTTTTCAATGATTTTTATATTTATATACTATTTATTTTTCATATTATTGTGTGTCATTAACAGATCAATTTTCGGGGCGAACATTTCGAAATCCACGAAGAGAATGACAAAAAACAAGTATTTGTTTCAAGCTTTCGGCATGTGTTTTGTCCTCATCAGGAAATCACCGAGAACAATGTCACTTACATAAGATTCTTTTAATTTCAACATTATTACTCGATGTTACTGCGTAATAAGATGTAACGAAGATAGTTTTTCTTATTATTTATTTATATGATAATCTGATTATGTTAAAATTAAAAATTTTTTTTAAGTGGCGTTGTGTTCGGTAATTTTTTAATGAGAGCAAAATATATGCTGGAAGCTTGAAAAAAATATTTGTTTTTTGTCAATCCCTTTGTGGATTTCAAAAATCTTGCTTCAAAAATTTATTGGTTAGTGACACATAATATTATTATAATTTTTTTTTTTATCAAAAGTGCATATTTATAGATACTATTATAAGGTATCTACGGTTTGTGCCGACTATTTATAACAATTGAAATGTTCAACTGAAAATAAAGGGCATAGTCGATTTTTGAACTTGGATCTTAAAATATGTGAATCGCTAATGAAAAGAAAGAGCTTTTGCATTGTCCATATAACTTGTATAGTTTTATAGAATTTCACATATTTTACATTGTTATTTTGAATGTTCAAAACCAGATTTTGGAAATTTTTTAGGAATCATTTTGCGTTATGACGATTTTGCTTTTTTAAAATTTTGTATTATTGGCAGAGTTTGCATTATTCGTGCTTATTTTTTAATTCGACTCAGAAAATTTAACAGGAACGAGATAAAACTGCAACATTTTGCATTGTTTCATTTCGGATGATTGAAATTGTTTCGAAATTACTGGAGAAATATTCATCAATCAATATTAAAAAAAATTCATTATTTTCTCAGGTTATACGTGTAATGTTGTCATTAATTGTTCAATTTTAATATATTATAATTTTTAAATGTATATTAAAATTTAAATGTAATTCAAGATCGACGTAACGATTATTTTAATCAATAGCTTTTAAGTAACAAGAATAATTTTAGGAAATTATTGTGGTATTGAAAGTTAAAAAATTTTCTAAATCTGTAAATTTATAATCTGAAAATTTATAATTTTGTTATCATTTTATATTCAAGATGAAACATTCAATTTCATAAACTTTAAAATACTAATGATACATGGGTCGGTCTGAAGAGCACAAAATGCGAAAAGTTGATTTTGAAAAATTTGTGAGTCACCCTTTTTTGTTGAGGATTTTTCATAAACTGTCGAAAAATTTTCGAGTTTTTTATTAAAAACAAGTAGTATTGGAAACTCTTATGGAATAATTTATTGAAATTCATGTAAGTTTTCAAAAATTCACCAAGTTATGGAAATTTCTGAAAATTGTAGTTGTGAATTTCATACTCTTAATATTGCAATTTATTTATTTTGAAGGTTAAAAGTTTGATGTTTTCACTTTCATGTACTCGGACTATATTTTATTGAAAATATTACTATATTGTAAAACTTAAATAAATTTGAAATTTCGAAACTCGAATTTGGTATGGATAAAATTTGTGAATTTTGAAAATTTCATTAAAAAATGATTTGGAATACGTTGAATTTTCTAGAGTTTTCAGAAATAATTATAACATCGAAAACTGCGATATCCTGGAATTTTTAGAGATTATCAAAACTAAGACAGTTTTAACTTTATATTATAATTATTATGCAAATTCAAGTTTTAATTCATATTCATGTCGATTTCGTAGTTTTTTCCGAAGTATGATAATCTTAATTTTATTCACAACAAGCAACATTGTAAATTTTTTAAGCCAAATCAAAAAATACATGTTATTCAATAATTTTTGAGTTTTAAAATCCTAAAAAAACTCTATGTTCAAACACGTGAAAGTCACAATTATATATCTGTTCATAAAAACTCCTTCATGTCCATAAAACTATCATAAATTAGAGAAAAATTCGAGTTTCCTTCTCTTTTTCAGCCAATAAAGTTTTCTGAAACGACTTTACATAATTTTTTACATTTCGTTTAAATCTCTATAATAAATAAAACTCAGCTTTCATACGCATAAATTACGTTTATTCTTCCCTCTTAGACGATTAATAAAAACGACAAATAACTTCTCTCATAAAAATGTGCAAAAAGCAGCAAAATTCACGTTATTAAAAAACTGAGAAACCATTTCCTGAAATCTCAGCCACGACAAAACAAAAAATCACGAGTGGATTTTTTCGCGTCCTACTTTGGCATCGGCATTTCTCAATTGTAATTCCTTGCATTTCATGTGACCTGGAAAACCCGACTTGAGTGGTGTTAAAAAAAACACACACAAAATAGATTAAACGAATCGTTTTTTTCATGAGAAACAACCTTTTGTTGTGATGAAGCAACTGGAATTCCTAGGTATAACCATTTTTAAAACCTCTTAAAATTTGAAGCAAGATAAACTTGAACCCGATATCACTTTTTTATTATTCGATGATTAAACAATAATTTTGAAACTATAGTAAAGTATCGAAAAAAGTTATTTATGAACTAACGTATGGAATCTTCATAAATGCTATAATTTTTTTACATTCATTCCATTATTACAGGTTATAAACATTTTATGTATGTCATACGTGTTTTGAAATTTATGTAAATCAATAATAAAAGGTACTTGAAGCAACATTCATACGTTATATTGAACACGAAATTCACTGAAATTTCTCATAAAATATTTAGTCAGCTATAAATAATGCAAAATCAGAGTTTCATTAAATGAATACATCTTTCCAATCCTTTGATAAAAGCGAGATTAGATTTCTGTTCAGCCAATCACGCGTCATTAATTATACATACGGTGTTTTTTTTCCTCTGTATAGTCCAAGCACCGACAAACGTGAAAAAAAAGTCGATCGAGGCAAAGAGAACGTTGAATAAATATTGGATCTACTGGAATTCGGATAAACTCTTCAAATATTGGTCCGGGTGATTCAGTATTTTTATGTATTTTCACAAAAGTTCAAAAGTTTTACTGCTTCTAATAAATATTCCTATAAGAAAAATTTTAGGACTCCGAAAAATATCATGACATAGTTCTATTCTGAAGAAAATATTGTTGAATCGTAACGATAGTATTATAATTTAGAATATTATGATGATAAATAATAACTTTTAATCGAGCTTGTTTTTCGTTGTATGATAATTTTTTCATGAAATTAAAGGTTTTTAGAACTTTCGTAAACATTTTTGGAATACTATTTTACTCTTGGTATTAACAATATCATTTTTTGTTGACGTTTTCATTTTATTTTTTGAGGCTCAAAATCGTGTCTGACTAAAGCTGGTAATTGCTACTTGAATTTTAATGAGAACATCACATTTTTTTTATCATTTATATAATAGTAGCTAATTGAAATTCCAAAAATCAAATTTGTTTGAGTTTGAGTATTATATTACGTTTTTTTAAATTGACTAAATTATATTAAATATTCACTGAGTCTGACTGAAACTGACAGTGACTACTGAAAATATCTTCGACGTTTCAGCTTTTAACATTAATTTATGGAACGAATTTCGAGATTTCGAAACAAGTTTCTAATTTAGGGTTGAATTGGAAAACTTATGTAATTTACCATGTACAGAAAGTTTTCTCAAAGTCATTAAACATTTGAAAAATTGTAAAGAGTAGATCGATTCCATGATTCGAAATCGACTTTTCAACAAATAATGTAATTTCAAAATTTATTAGAAACGTCAAGGCCATTTTACTATATTTATTTCATGTATCAGAGTGTTACGTGAAAATAGCGTGAAAAACATCGAAATTTATTCAGAAATTCGCGCATTTGTCTGTCTGTTTTGGGAGCGTCGAGGAATATGTATAACGAACCTGGCGCCACAAGCTTGCTCTAATGTCCCACATTTGACCTTAATATACGAACAAGGGTGTCCAAATTTGATAAATGTTCCAATGTCTCGTTTCTCGTCGTTTTGAAAATAGAGTCACATTGTCCAGATCAATATTTTCTCAATTTTATAACTTGACGTTATTTTATTATAACAATTTTTCTCTTTTATTTATTTTCATCTCTAATTATGTAATGTTTTATAGGACTTGTTCTAGATATCTTAAATATTATTTTTATTTCAAGTACAAATTTTCATAAAAGATACCAAAAAGTTTTTTTCGGGTTTCATCTATTTCAAATTCTTTGCAATGCTTACAATAAAAAATTCCATGAATTCTATTTAAATAACTGTCGAAAGTTTGTGGAGATTTTCAACTGATTTTGTTTTCTACCGAAGAAAATAGTACCTATAAAAATTTTCGAGGGGAGCAGAAACTTTATGAGGCTGGCATTTTTTTAGGGAGAAATGAACGTCGATTTTTTATAGGTCATGTTTAATATTTATGGGGGTTTTCTGTTTCCGTTTTATGGGGATGTGTTATTTATGACGTCGTCAGCCGTTGGTTCAGTTATCGGTTTTTTTGCTTTCATTTGCGTTTTATTTCGAAACTCTATTTTCATTAACTCCGAATTCTTACAGCTAAAAATTATTTCCGCGATTCATTTAGCCTTAAGAATTTGAGTTCTATTCTTTTTTATATTATAATTTTGACATTTCCCTTCATTGAGGGTTTTGGAATTCTTATTTTAAAATATAAATGCTTTAATTTTGTTTGTTGATTAATATTCAAAATTGAATCAATTACGTACATTGATAATTTGTTATACTTCAAGATATTGTTTATTAAATTGGCAAAAACGTTTTGAAATTATATTATTTATTATCTGAAACTTTTTGAATAGTTTTTATTAAAAGACTCTGTTGAATTTTTAGTTTTGAAGTATAAACTTCGAATTTTAAGGATGGAAAAAATTTTAAATCACGAATTATATATTTTTTTCCCATGCATCCGTAAAAAAGGCCACTTTATTTCTATGGAATGCGGGAACAAAAGCCATTTTTTGGGGTACTCGACAATCAGCGGGAAATATCAACAAAAACCCTGGGAAACATTCATAAATCACGGATCAGGCAACTTTCTTCCCCGTGATCCGGGATTTATGAATATTTCCCT
>JAPYZL010058529.1:0-37112 GCA_030522825.1 Platygaster orseoliae | reverse complement strand
ATTCGGGATTTCCCGAAAAACTCGGGATCCGTCCCGACCCCATGAAATATTTCCCGACCCATCCCGACCCGTGAAATTCTTTATCCCGCACACCTCTAAGAACTACTCATTTTATTATTTTGAAAAAATTAAAAAATTGTAAATTTTATAAATAGTCGATAATTTCATAAGTAGATAATATGAATTTTGTATATTGTGATCATTATCATATTTTTTGGAAAAATGTATGGTTTTTTGTAATTTTATGAAAAAATTAGTCACGATCAGAACGTCTTCACGAAAGCATCAGATTTTAAGATGTATTACTATTCATTTATGACATGTCTCTTGTGGGATATAATTTCTGAACATGGATTGTTTTCATTGATGTTAATATAATCCTCGAATTATTTTTCCTGAAGAGGGCTCGGTATGGAGCCGAAAGCTAGAAAATAAAAACTACAAAAAGACAACTTGTTAAAGTTTCATTATTGCTCCATTGGATCGTATATACACTGGTTTTATGAAAAAATTTAAAAAACTCGGAAGTATTGAAAAATTACTAAAAATTATTATACACAATTTCAATGCATTTTTTTTACTGTAATTGTTAAAATATAAAGAAAATGAAAGAGCATTAAGATAATGCTTCATATTGTCGTAAATTCTATAAAATTCTATATTATATAATAATATAGAATTATTATATAATTCTAATAATTCTAATAATATTATATTCATTCAAATATTATAAATAAATAATAAAAAACATAATATTTTAAATATATATATTATTTATAATAAATATATCATAATTCTAACATAATAAAATAAATTTTATATTCTATATTATATAAAGTGAAAAACTACTAATTTTTATAATTTTAAAAAAATTAATAAATTTAAAATTTTCTAAATAGTCGATAATTTTATAAGTAGACAATATGAATTTTGTATATCGTGATCATTATCATATTTTTTGGAAAAATGTATGGTTTTTTGTAATTTTATGAAAAAATTTCAAAAACTTGCAAGTATTGAAAAATTACTAAAAGTTATCATACACAATTTCAATCAATTTTTTTTATTGTTATTGTTATAATATAAAGAAAATGAAAAAGCGTTGGGATAATTCTCTATATTGTCGTAAATTCAATAAAATTCGAATAATATGTTGAATTTTACATAGTGTTAATAAATTTTGTGCATCGTGAAAAATTTTATGATTCTGAAAAATTACAGAAAGCGTGTAGTATACTACATTTTTACAAATCAAAAAATGTTTTATCATACGGATACAGTATAAAATTTCCGAATTTTGGAAAATAATTTAGAATATAATGTAACTTCGAGAAATGTTAGGTATTTGTTAAAAATTGTAATCGTTCGGTTAAACTAGAATTTCATAATCGATTGATTTTCGCGTGATGTTTTTGTATATTTCATTTTCATATCATTATAAATTTCTTTGAAATCAAAAAATGATCCTCTCACAAAACGTTATAGAATTGTAAGATTCAATTAAAATTTGGAATTTCAGAAAGTTTCCACATATATCGTAAATTGTTCAAAATTACTACAATTTTCAAGAACTACCATTTATAACTTTTTTCCTTTGTTTTCATTTTTTTTTTTTTTTTTTTTATTAATTTTTTATCAATTTGTACAGTCTTGCATTTTAGATGTTTTTTTTTTCAATTTCTTGCTTATACTATTGCAAATATATTATTCAAAAACATATCGTAAACATGTTATATGTCAACAATATTTCCTAAAATTGGTAGAATTCGGTTTTATAATATTTTTTGGACATCATATAATTTATTGTACAATATAACTTGGAGATTATATTTTGGACATTACGGTACCCAATCTTTATGATTTATCAATTTTTCAATTTTTCTAGTCAATTTATTATCAACGTTTCGACACATTTTGAGTCCTTTCGAGGATATTTAAAATGAGGAGAATAGAAACTTAACAAATAATGCATTTGAAGTAACGCAACTGCTCAAATAAGTAACTTCTTTGACCGAAAACGAAATTCATTTCTTTTCATCTAAAGAAAGGAATTTATTAACTAAAAACGAATCTTATTCAATATAAATAATCGTTTCTCTTAGTGTGGGACTTGAAATATTTCCATAGAAGATGAACCAAAACTTACTAATTATTTTCATTTCTCAGATTACCCGCATTCTGAACTCGATCTGATACAAGATCATCTCTTCCATTACGTCTTTTACTTCCCATTTAAGAAAAAAAAAGTTTCTTTACGGTTAGAACACGTAGGAATATTCAAGTCACGTCTTTTAGCTGTGCTACGTGATTAGACGAAGTTCAAGTTTCCTCTATTTTAGCATTTGATAGAAACAAGACGTAAAGGAATTGAGAGAAAAACATAGCCTATGGTCATGGTTTTGAATTACGATTTTCAGTTTTTTAAAGTATTTATTAAAAATTCAGCAATAAAAAAAAAATAAAGGTTGCAACTTGAATATTGTTATAATAGATATTTTATTTTCCGAATTGTTAATCATTATATCCCTTGGAAATCAAAATCACGTATCTCTGAATACATTCATTTTGATAAATGGATTTGGAAGCGCCGCAACGGAAGTTTACAAGTGTAATAATTAAACTGCAACGATTCCATCATTGTCTAGTGATTAAAATACCTGGCTTGCTTCCAGAGATAGTTCCGTCATTGTTGTCTGGTCAAAGACTCTGGCACTTGTCCAAATAAACAATCTCACCTCTTTAACATCAGCAAATATAAAAAAATTCAATTTATTCACAGAAGAACACAATTATCATCTATAAAGTCCACAATATCTCCACATTGTCATCTTTTATGTTGAAAAAAACTATTTCAAACCTTCAACTTGAAGAACAACGACCTCCAATCACCTTCAAAATCGAATGAAACTCGAACCTCAAACCACGAGCTAAAAATTACACAGTCGTAATTGATTATGCAAAATCCATCGGTGCATGCTTCGTATGCTAAATTCAACTTGTGCCGGAAGGCTGTTGCACCGCGTCGGGACTGCAAATAAGCGCATCCAGTGTACAATGAACTTTTATCGCTTTGTGCGAATTCGTCAATGACTTGAATGTCTGCTAGAAGTTTCATTCCCTGAACTAGTAAATCGTATCTCACGTGAGGAACAAAAATTCCTTTCGATGGGACTTCAAAAATAATGAAGATAACTACTTACACTAGCAAATATTTTTTGTTTTCAGCGATGAGTCCCGCACTCGGGGTCCACGCGGGAATGACTCCGCATCTGCAGCAACTTCACAGTCATCTCCTGCGAAGCGCTGTGGCTCTCTTACCTCACACTCATCCCCTGCAAAATTCTCATGCTCCGCCCCCTCCGCCTCAGACACAACCCCAACACCCTCACGCTCACTCTCATCCTCATGTTCACCCTCATGGGCATACTCACAACATGTCCCCTCACACACAGATATACCCCATGTCGCCGCATTCCACTGGGACGATCGGGACTCATGGCAACATGGTATCTAAAAATGAGGTTAGTTTTTTGTCGATTTTACAGCAATTTGTTCATTGAACCCTACTGAAAAAATTCTATTGGATTTCCAATTGAATTTCTAATTGGATTTCCAATAGAATTTCCAATTGGATTTCCAATTGGAGAAATTGTCAGTTTTCCAAGTGGGTTCCCAGTTGAAAATCCAAGTAGATTTCCAGTTGGAAATTCAAGTAAGTTTCCAGTTAGAAATCCAAGTAAATTTCCAGTTCAAAATTCCAAAAAAATTTCCAGTTGGAAATCCAAATGGATTTCTTTTAGGAAAACTTAAATAAAATTTATTTTAAAAACATTTTAATTATTTTTTTGTATCAATTCTGCTTTCTATTTGGGATATTATATTTCAGTATTGATTTTTCATATTTCATGTTGTAATTTTACTGACTAAATTTATTATATTTACATTATACTTTATTTTCATTGCTTTACTTTTTTTTATTTTATTTTTATTTTTAGTGAAATATAATTTTATTGAATTCAATCTTTACTATTTTATCATATGTAAGTTTAATTTGCTGTTACTTTTAATTATTTCGTTGTTTTTATTATTTCATTTTTTATCATTACAACATTTTTTTGTATTATTTTTGTTTTCTTTTGTGATATATTTTTGTATTGATTTTACATATTTCATATTTTAGTCTTACTGATTGAATATGTTATATTTTAGTTTTATTTTATATTCATTTATCAATATTTTTATCATTTTATCTTTTTACATTGTTTTTATTACATATTTAACCCTTAAAGTGCACACATCTGAAAAATCACATAAAGTGCACACTGGGTGTTGAACACCCAGCGTATTTTATGTTGTCCTGTGCCCACAGGATCACTTCTTTTCTTCAAAAAAAAAACCTATGATAGTTCAAACATCCCTTTGTATAACAATGCAAGGGTTTTTTCACATAAAAAATCAAAACTAATGTTTTGTTGCATATTTTTTCCAACAAATTTCATTCTGTACTCTCCTCATGTGACACTTTCATAAAAAAAATACATTCATACTTCTCGTTCCAAAAAAGGCAATTATTTTGGAAAATGAAAACGTCAATACTATCGAAAAATAAAACACAGTATCTGGCAAGTTTTATTCGGTTTATTTGTACAAAATTGAATGAAAAACATTATCAAAATGTGGAAATGTGGAACATAAACATTGAAAAACAATAAAAAACATGAAAACTGAACATCGATCTTACTCTAACCGACCACAGTCGTTACAAAGGCCCAAACGATGCTCGTTGCACATTGGGCGCCTACAACTTGTTTTTAACCATTTTCTTGTCTTTCTTGTAGTGGCATATTGCACATCGTATATAGGAATCTCCCATAACAATATTAGGTTGAGCTGCTATGTCTACATTCCTGTCCAAACATTTTTGTTCCACACGAAGCCATCTTTTCCATTCAGTTTTGAGCGCGGCTTTCCACTTGGGTTGTTCTGGCGCGCGCACTCTTTTGCTGAGTAGAGTGTTTTCCATTTCGTCATCCACTTTGCTTTCAGTTTCAGATTTATCAAATAGTTATGTAACTTCGTACTCTTGTTTATTGCTTATTTTCCTACCAAAAAACTCTTCTTCGTCTTGCGTTTCAATTAATCGTTGACCTATCAGCGTTCGCGCGCGAAGGTTATACGGATAGATAGGCAATAAACAATGAAAAAATGCACCAAACAAATTTGTTTTTCGACACACACCATATACTTACGTTGAAGATTAATCACGAAGAATACTATAAGGTTAAAAATTTCCACTCTAAGATCACATTTTCACGCACTAAGTGCACACTGGGTGTCGAACACCCACCGAATTCGCAGCGTCTGCTTCGAGTATCTGCCGAATCGAGACTAACCCGCAAATCCAGGTGCCATTCTATTCAATCTTATGTTAATAGTATCCTTCACAATTAGATATCGCAAAATGTTCATATTAATCGAATTCAATGTCTTTTGAACAGTCAAAAAAACTTGTCGGTGTTTGACACCCACGGTGCACTTTAAGGGTTAAGTTTCATTATATTTTATTTTATTTAATTTTTTATTATTTTCATCATTTCATAATTTTTTATACAAATTTAGATTGAGTTATATTTCAGTTTTATAGATTTTTCTTGTTGTATATTAATTCGTCAATCTTAGTTAATTAATTAATTTGGATTTTTCAAATGAAGTTTACATCTTTTTCCATGTGAAAATTGAATAATTTATGGAACATTGTAATGTATACCTGCCGAAGCTGCGCAGTAAAAACAATTTATTTCCATTATTTTTTCTTCTGTTTCACTAATAAAATAAAAAAATCAATACCAATTATTCTTGACGATTGCTTAAGTATTATCCACTTGAACATGTTAAAAAATATATATTTATCACCAAAAAACAACAAACAATATATTTTACAAGGTTGATTTGACACCTCGCATTTCTGGTGCATTGAAATAATCATGGTACGTCATGAAATCAAATATCAAGAACACTGTCACTTTCGGCAAATTCGTCGAATGCGCCTGGAAAAAACCTTCCTCCAATTTTATTCTCATAATTTCTTCTTTTTTAACTATTATTCACACATAAAATTACACAGCGATCAAAGATTCAATGTAAACTGATGTTGACATTCGATGTTTTCATGTGTCACTGACGTCACAACATGGCGCGGGAGCGTGAACCAATCAGAATCGTTTCGTCACGCTTGAATTTTGTTTAAATTTTTTCAAACTTTCAATCCGTATTTTAACAATATTTTTCGCAAAAAAACAAAAAATGTTATTGTAATATTTATTAATTTGATCTATTCTACGCCATCAGAAAAAAAATGATACCTTATAAAAATGCGAGGTCCCTATTGGGAAGTTACATTAAAAAAAAAATCAATACATATTTTTTTTGTTTCTTTACAAGCTTCTTTCGATGTTTTGAAAGTTTTTTGTCGATTTTTTTTTAAATACAATTTTTAGTTTTTTAAAATCATTAAAATTATAAATCATGAGTAGGTTGATATCTGAAATTTTTTGAGTATTTGTTAAAAATTTAGTCGAGGTATAATATTTAAACAATTTAATATTTAAACTTCAAGTTTTTGAATTCATAGCTGGAAAATTATCAGAAACAAATAGAGTCCCTAGTAACTGTGATTATTATAAAAAATCGCTAAATCTTTATAAAAAAACTAGATTTTTATAAATCGATTTCATAGAAATTTTATAAATAATTTTATTTTTATAAAACAAAGCTCATAAAGTTTCGTACTTTATAAACAATTTTATAAGAGTTTTATAAACTTGTTTTCATAAAAATCGGTATTTTAAATGAAAACAGTTTCATAAAACTGACATTTTTTGAAAATGTTTTTATAAAATCAGTTTAAAAAAAAAACAGACTTTTTTTATAAAGATTTCTATAAAAATCACAGTTACTAGAGGTTTGAAACTCGAATATTGTTATAACAGATACAAGGACAAGTTTTATTTCTTTTCACAGAATATTACTTGTATTTTTCAAAACCTTCGCAATAAAGTTGATCATTATATCCAGAATTTTGAATTCTCAAGTAAAAAATTTCCCTTTCAACTAATACTTAATCTTTAAATATCTGTTTTCAAGAATGCGATTTTTCATTGACGTTTTTCATCATGAAATCAGATTTTTATTTTTTTCAAGACAATGGGGTTGACATTTTAAAAATTTTATTTCTAATACTTTTAGTATTTTTCGTACTTCTCCAATATTAACAGAAATTCAAGAAACTCTAGGCCTAAGGTTCATAAAAGATTTATAGTGTATTTAAATTTTTAAAATTGATTGCTCTAAGATATTTTTCTCCACCAGAGAAGGTCTTACATAAAAAAAACAAAAAACAAACTTGAAAAACGTGATTATTTATATTTTCCAATAAAAAAACAAACGCAACTTGCCAATTTTCATCGTTAAACAGCTCCCCATTGATTTCTCATCAAAAAAAGCAATTTTTTTTTTCACCTTTTTCGTCCCCCCAAATCCCGTCGCGAAAAAACGAACGACTCGCCGAAAGCCTACAAAGCGGGATACATCAACTCGTTACGAGGCCGTGAAAAAATAAATATTCAATAATCGGTTCCCGGGTATTAGGCTCCCTCGTCTTCTGGGCCAGTGTACGGTTTCTTTATCGGCCCGAGGACGCGAAACTTTGCCTCTTCGTTCGCGCGAGCAGCGTATTGGGTTACCACGCAGAGTCCTCGGGTTACAACCAATCTCGCGCACATTATTTCCCCCTGACTCTTCATGCGATTTCGCTCCCCTCCTTCCCCCTTGCCCGCCCCTTCCTTCCCCCCACCCCAACGACGTTTCTACTCCTTTCATCCTGATTTATTTGCATCCGCAGTCCGCGCTTTTTCCCTTCCTTTTTCTCTCATTTATCCCGGGGACCTTAAAAGCCCGCTGTCGCGCATATGTCTGCACGCTGTAAAATCCCAAGTCCGATTGCATCGCCCTCTCTACTTTGCACTCCTACCCCTTGTTGAGAGTCGCGCTTCTTTATTTTATTCCATTTTCATGGCCTTTTTTTCCCTTCGTTTCGTTTGTTTTTGTCGTGGCTCTTCTCTTTCTTCTGCGAGGCAGACCTTGGATTGCCGCGATGAGTCTCGAGAGGAAGAGACAATTATTAGAAGAGGGGGTTCAGGGGAAGAGGAGGGAATGGAGAGGGGTAAAGTTTTGTGTCGATTTTCGGAGAGTCGTTTTGTTTTTTGGAATGAAATTTTATTCTATTAGTAGAAAAATTTATAGTAAAAGATGCATAGAAAAAAAACCATTGAGAGGAAGGGAGACAGTAACAAAGCGTTAGTAGCGCCAGAAAAAAATTTTTTTTGGGGGGGGGGGCACTTGACCCTCCTACCCTCCCTGTTCCGGCGCCACTGCAAAGCGTCTTCCGTGTCGTCTTAATTAATGCACTTTTGGATTCTCGTAACTCAATGTTCTGAATAATTTATTAATACTAGAAAAGTAACTAAAAAATTGTCTAATTAAGTTTTTTTTGTGGATATTCAGGTCATCGAACCATGTAGAAAAACTTTGGAACCGTGCAACAGATCAATATCTGCAGAAGCTGATACTTCAAGCAGAAGACCGTCAACGAAAGTGAAAAGAGAACCTGCGACGACGACGACGGCAACGTCGACGGTGCCGAGTAATCATCCTCAGGGCGTGAGTCCCAGTGAAGACTTACGAGACGAACCTGGTGATTTCATAGAAACCAATTGCCATTGGAGAGAATGTGGCCTGGAATTCCAGACCCAGGTAAAAAAAATTTTTTTTTTTAATATTGCAATAATATATTGCAACTATGAAAATTAAATTTCATTTTAAGATGCAACGAAATCAAGGCACTTGATTAAATTTAATTAATTAAGATGATTTATTATAATTTAAGGAAATCATTCTTGAAAGACATGCCTTTTCGATTAGGGACTTGCTTGAAAATAAATTTCAACATGGACTAAATTTAAGATAACATTTGAATTTCAAGTCGGGCCTGGATTTTCTCGTATCTTAAAATCAAGGCATGACATGGAATTTAAACTTGACCTCAAATTTAGTCTATGTTCGGAATTGCTTTCAATCAGAAAAGTCTTATGTTAAGATATTGATTTTTGAAAGACATTTCCTTTTGATTAATGACTTGCTTGCTTGAAAAAAAATTTGAATATGGAATAAGTTAGAGATACTGTTCGAATTTCAACTCCCGTCTCAATTTTGTTGCATCTAAAAATGAGATTGACTTTTCACAGTGTACTATGAAAAATGAACTTAAAGATGCAACAAAATCAAGACACGACTGAAAAATAAGATTAATCGTAATTTTAGTAAGACATGTCTTAATTTAAGACCTGCTTGCTAAAAAATAAGTATATACATCGACTGAAATCAAGATGACATTCAAATTTCAAGTCGTGTCTTACTTTTATTGCATCTTAAAAAATGATTATCTTTTCAGATTGCACTCTTTAAATTGAATTTGATTTTTAGATGTAATAAAATCATTATACTACTTGAAACTCAAATATTACCTCAAATTTAGTCTATGCTAACAATTTATTTCAAGTATGCATGTCTTACATTGAAAAGATTTATCATAATTTCTGTAAAGCATTCTCGATTGAAGACATATCTTGATTTAAGACTTGCTTGAAAAAAAATTTGAAAATGGAATAAATTAAAGATACTTTTTTAATTTCAAGCCGTATTTTAATTTTTACATCTTGAAAAAAGATTGACTTTTCAGATTGCACTCTAAAAATTGAATCTTATTATAAGATGCAACAAAATCAAGGAACGTTTTGAAATTCGAATATTACCTCAAATTTAGACTATGTTAACGATTTATTTTGAGCATACATGTCTTAAATTAAAAAAATTTATCATATTTTCAGTATAACATTCTTGATTCAAGACATATTTTGATTTAAGATTTGCTTGCTAGAAAATAAATTCGCAGGAAAACTGAATTTAAGATACTATTTTAATCTGAATTCCGTCTTAATTTTGTTGCATCTAAAAATGAGATTGACTTTTCAGAGTGTGCTATGAAAAATAAACTTTAAGATGCAACAAAATCAAGACACGACTCGAAAAATAAGATTTATCGTAATTTTAGTAAGACATATCTTGATTTAAGACTTGCTTGCTAAAAAACAAATTGGTATATCGACTAAAATCAAGATGATATACGAATTTCAAGTCATGTCTTACTTTTGTTGCATCTTAAAAAATGATTAGCTTTTCAAATTGCACTCTCAAAATTAAATTTTATTTTTAAATGCAATCAAATCATAACACTACTTGATATTCATATATTACCTCTAATTTAGTCTACGCCAACAATTTATTCTAAATATGCATATCTTACATTAAAAATATTTATCATAATTGCAGTAAAGCATTCTTGATTCAAGACATATCTTGATTTAAGATTTGCTTGCCAGAAAATAAATTCGAAGATGGACTTAATTTAAGATACTATTTTAATTTCAAGCCGTGTTTTAATTTTTGCATCTTAAAAAAAGATTGACTTTTCAGATTGCACTCTAAAAAATTAATCTTATTTTAAGATGCAACAAAATTAAGGCACTACTTGGAATTCAAATATCACCTTAAAATTAGTCAATGTTCACAATTTATTTTAAGCATGCATGTCTTAAATTATAAATATTCATCATAATTTCAGTAAAGCATTCTTGATTCAAGACATATCTTGATGTAAGACTTGCTTGGAAAGCAATTCAAATATCAACTAAAATTGAGATAATATTTAAATTTCAAATCGTGTCTTAATTGTGTTGCATCTTAGAATAAGATTGACTTTTTAGATTGCACTCTAAAAATTGAATCTTATTTTATGATGCAACTAAATCAAATCACGACTTGAAATTTAAACATAACCTATAATTTTTTTTATGTATACAGTTATTTTTCTTAAATTTCAGAAAATAATTCTGAGTTAAAGACGTATCCTCTTGATTTGTAACTAGCTTGCTTAAAAATAAATTCGAACATGGACTCAATTGAAGATACTATTTGAATTTCAATTCGTGTCTTAATTTTGTTGCATCTAAAAATAAGATTGACTTTTCAGAGTGTACTATGAAAAATGAACTTCAAGATGCAACAAAATCAAGACACGACTTAAAATAAGATTTATCGTAATTTAAGTAAGTCATTCTTGATTGAAGACATCTTGATTTAAAACTTGCTTGCTTGAACATAAATTCGAACATGGACTCAATTGAAGATACTATTTGAATTTCAATTCGTGTCTTAATTTTGTTGCATCTAAAAATAAGATTGACTTTTCAGAGTTTCCTATGAAAAATGAACTTCGAGATGCAAAAAAATCAAGACACGACTTAAAATAAGATTTATCGTAATTTAAGTAAGTCGTTCTTGACTCAACACATATCTTGATTAAAGACTCGCTAGCTAGAAAATAAATTCGAAGATGGACCGAATTTAAAATGCTACTTTAATTTCAAGCCGTGTCTTCATTTTTTCATCTTAAAAAAAGATTGACTTTTCAGATTGTACTCTAAAAATATAATCTTATTCTATGAAGCAACAAAATCAAGACCCGACTTGAAATAAAATTTATTGTAACATTAGTAAGCCATTCTTGATTCAAGACATATCTTGATTTAAGACTTGCTTGCTGGACAATAAATTTAAATATCAACTAAATTTAAGATGATATTTGAATTTCAAGTAGTACCTTAATTACGTTGCATCTTATATTAAGATTGACATTCTAATGTGAATCGAACACATCATTTTATTTCTGCATTCTCTTTCGTCTTTCAAACAAGCAGTTAAATTCGATCTGTCATTGGATTATCCAACACAAATTTGATTCTTTATCTTATGGTTCCTTGAATCGACTCAGACGCGACGAACAAGATACCAGGCGATAACGGATTCCCCGACATTGATTAGTCTGGCGGAGTTTTTGATGCCTTGGTCGTTGTTTTTTGTTTTTCAAGGACGATCTCGTGAAGCACATCAATAATGACCATATCCACGCGAACAAGAAAAGCTTCGTGTGCGGATGGGAAGAATGTTCTCGCGAAGAGAAACCGTTCAAAGCGCAATATATGCTCGTTGTTCATATGCGAAGACATACGGGGGAAAAGCCACACAAGTGCACGGTAACTAAAATTGCAAATCCTGATTTTAATCCTATTTTAGAGTATTTGGAACTTATTTTCAGAGTTTTTCCAAATGTCGAAAATAACTTATTCGATTTTTCAGCATCAATATTGCGAAAAATATTTAAATGATGAATGCATACATAATTTATTTATTTTTCGATAATATCTGCGTTATAATTATTCGATTTAAATATGAAATAAACAATTTAATAAATTAAATACATAATTTTTTATTGAATAGTAAAATATTTATAAGAAAACTTGTTCAATTTTACTGAAAATCGCACGTGATAGCAATATTTACCGCATAAAAAGAATCTTGGTGCGCGGGTAATTTGAGGAAGGTTATTTAGTGCGTGTGTTTTCATTTGAATAATGAGCTGTTCCAGCACATCAAGTGCAAGTATGACGAGAAAATGACTGGTCATAGAATATTGAAGAAGGAACGTGATGCATATGAATTAAAAGATGCAATTTACCAAGTTTTTTATAACTTTGATTTTTTCAACTGCAGAACGAGCTTATTAAAATGATGCCTAAACGGAGCTTTAACATAAAAACTTTGCATAACATTGTTTTTCGAAGTGTAATTTGCCAACGTAATTTTTATCAGAATTAATAATTTCAAATAAACGAGTTAAAGACGAAAAAACGTATTGTTTTTCTTTGTAGTTTGAGGGCTGTTTTAAGGCCTATTCTCGACTGGAAAATTTGAAAACACATTTGAGATCTCATACCGGGGAAAAACCTTACACCTGCGAGTATCCAGGATGCAGCAAAGCCTTCAGCAACGCCAGTGATAGGGCAAAACATCAAAATAGAACGCATTCCAATGAGGTATGATTTTTTATTATTCCAATATATATATATATAAAGTTCAATGTTATTTCCTTATTTTCCGATATATGTTCACAAAGTGAAACTTCTTATGCTCTACACTAGTACCATACTACTTCTTAAAAATGTTACTATAGTAGGACATAAGAAATTTCACAAAATAGAACTTATTATGTTCTACCATAGATAGTAAGACTCTCTGGACCAGAATCAGCTTAGCTCACCTACTTGAAGCTTCTTAAAAGAAGTCGAATTTTTTTTTATTTCTTGATAAATCCAGATTGCATAATTCCATTACTCCAGAAACCCTACGTCTGCAAGGCCCCAGGTTGCACGAAAAGATACACCGACCCGTCGTCATTGCGAAAGCACGTAAAAACAGTCCACGGAGCCGAGTTCTACGCCAACAAAAAGCACAAAGGCGGCGGAGGTGGAAACAGCGGTGGCGGAAACGGAGGTAGCGGAGCCGGAGGCGATGGCGCCGGAAGCGACGAGGCCGGGGCTGGAGGCCACAGCAGTCCTAGCAGGAGCGAGGACCTTCACCCCAAGACTCCGAGTCTCTCGAGTCCGAGTGTCAAGTCCGAAAGCGAAGCCAACAGTCCTCCGGGAATGATACCCCAACAAGGAAGTCCTCTGCATGCTGCCTCGACCTGCACAGACGACGTTCCCGGCATCAACGTCGGTGGCTCCATCGCGGGCGACGCCGTCGGCATCGTCGAGGAACCCTGGAACGAGGAACCCGCCGAGGACCTCGACATCGCCGACCTACCCGTTGCGATTCGTGCCATGGTCAGTACATTTTTCATGATTTTCCCGTTATTTTCCATAATTTCCCATCACTGAATGAAGAAAAGACAGGCATTCGCTATCTATAAAACGAAATCTAATGACACCGACGACTGCAGGTTGGCGGTATGGACTCGCACCCCCAGGTATCGCCGTCTTCTAGAAACCGTCTGAAAGGCAGATTAGGCGCAAAACCAGGAATGTCGCCCTCGCACGCGCAACAACACCAAATGCGCAACGCGCGCAACGTTGCCTTGGGTCACCAGGGCAACATCGGCGACCTGAATAGGCGCATAACCGATCTCAAAATGGAGGGTGTCACGCGGCAGACAAGCCTGGCTGACCTGCAAATGCGGCTGCAGCCTCTGAGCGAACCACGACGCGACAGCAATAGTACGGTGAGCACTTACTACGGGAGCATGCGCTCCACGGAGTTCGGCAGCAGGCGCAGCAGCCAGGCCAGCGGCGTCAGCGCCATACGCACGGGATTTGTCGGACCAGGTAGTTTCTATGATCCCATCAGTCCTGGTACTTCTCGCAGAAGCAGTCAATTGAGCACTGCTTCCGGCAGAATTAATCCTACAGCGCATTTTCCAGGCCAATACAACACTAACAATCTCGTTGTCCAGACGCAAAATATGTCGCTGCAGGTGAGAAACGTCAACATTTACTATTCTCTCCTTAACAGTCAGAAATTAAATCATAAGGCAACGAGATGTTGTTTACAGAATCGATTGTTTAGACTTTTTTGCCTAAATCTTGTACCAGCACTCAAAAAATTTCCCAACCATTCACTTTCAGACCGCCCGAGGATCAGGACCCTCAGACTGGACCCTATCCCAACAACAACCAACCGGTGACCGTCGCATGTCGGAACCAGCCCGGGGCCAGCAACAGGCCCAGCGCGTCTCCCCGCCAATGCCACCACGGCCCCGCTCTGCCCAACTCCCAGAACTCCACCCGAACCAGGAAGTCCGCCTGGACGAAGTTGGCGAGGCGGAGATGGTGGAAAACAAGCTCAAGGTCATTCCTGACGACATGCTCCAATACCTGATCCAGGAAAAGATCCGCGAAGAGGGCACCTCTTACAGGAACAGTCCCCTTCCGAACTGTCGCTCCCCGATATGCACAAACGTGATGCACCAGCGCCAGCAACAGGCCCAGCAGCAGGCCCAACAACAGGCCCAAAGCAACAACTACTACTACAACCAACCGCAGATTCCAGTGCAACAGGCCCCGCAACCGAATTGTGCCGACTTTTACAACCAACAGTGTCCCAGGGTGACCCCCAATTACTGCCAGACTCCAAACTACGGTTCTCCGCAGAGCCAGGTCATGTCTCCCAATCCCCACTACAACAATCCCAATGACCAAAACGCGACCGCGAACCCGACCGGCAACCAGATGAACCGGAACGAGTATTACCAGAATTACAGTTGCACTCGGATACCCCCTCAAGCTTGCAGCATCCCAAGATCACCGGCTTGTCCACCAATGTCCCCTCAGCAACAACAACCGACTTGTCCTCAGATGAGGCCCCAAAACGTGTCCATGAACCCCATCGCCCCGAAAATACCCGTCAAGCCCAATGACTGTCACGGGCAATTCTGCAATTGCCAGCAGAGGTTCAATAGCAATAACGATTGCCAGTGGGGCAACTTTGGGCAGGATCAGTGCTACCACCATCGGAGCAACGCTCCTGAAATTCAGTGCAAGGACATTAGCCAATCGCAAAGTTGCTCGCCCGTAAAACCTCCCCAGGGGATGAGGCAGGACTCGTACAGGAGGACTCTGGAATACGTCCAGCAGTGCAGGAACTGGTCTGGGAGTAATGCCCAGGTGACGGAGAGTAGCGTGAGCAGTTCGACGCATCCTATACCTTTGCCACAGCCCTTACCCGCCAATTCGAATATGATTGTTAACGACATGACGTCTTCCATGAATTCCTTGATGGAAGAGAACAGGTACTTACAGATGATACAGTAGATGAGGGGGGTTGGTCCAGGTGTTGAAGGTGAGGTGGAAGATAAAAACTCAAGGGAAACTAAATTGTGAAGGAAGTAGCGTTAGATATTTTAGTTGCATCTACTTCCATTGCATTTAATTTAGTTGCATCCAAATTTATTGCATTCAATTCCGTTGCATCCACTTTTATTGCATTTAATTACGTTGCATCCACTATTATTGCATTCAATTCCGTTGCATCCACTTCCGTCGCATTTAATACAGTTGCATTTAATTCAGTTGTATTCAATTCCGTTGCATTTAATTCAGTTGCATTCAATTCCATTGCATCAATTTTTATTGCTTCAATTCCGTTGCGTTCAATTTCGTTGCATTGATTGCCCCTCCTTGAGATACTGGACCAATCATCAATTCTACGATTCTCAATCATTTTTGTGCATTTTTATTTCTCATTACCAGCGTGGTTTTGACTGTGATAAAGCGTAGAACGAGATGCTCGATAGCTCTTTTATGATTCCTCTGGCCTGGTGAAACGTTTTTATGTACATCCCAAGATCTTAAAAAATATTCCCAATTAAAAGCTTCATGAGGTCTAGCAATTTTTCGAATTCTCCACGAATTAATCATAACTTTCCAGATTCTGAACATTTTCTTCCCTAAGACTTTTCAGAAATTGTGAAAATTTTCCGACAATTTTATCTTATTGTTACTTCTAAGGATACAAAAAAAAAACGTTGAAAACTCCCAAGATTTTTTGCGTTTTAAATTCGCAAACGAGGACCCACCAAGAAAAGTGTATATTCAGTTTTCTAAGTATAGATTAGTTTTGGTTTGTTTTTACAAAACATCCCAGTTCGACAATATAAAATTGACATTCTTCGAAAATACCGTGTAAATTATACACTTGAAAAATGAAATTGACAATTTAAAAAAGTCAGGAATCCATTTTTTGTTGAACTGTGAGAGTTTTGTATTCATCAGGTCCTCGTTGATGACAATAACAACCTCAAGAATACTGAACGAAAAAGGCCAATATTAGATTGTAATGAATGTAGATAGATTTTTGTACCTAGATTTATAAGTTTAGGCGGTCTTTGGTTATCCCGGTGCGCCAAGACTTTAGTCTCTGACCTTTTTACAGATTATTTTATTATCTACAGTGAAATTCTCGATGATATTGTGTATATTGAATGTACGACTGATTTATTGTACGCGCGATTAAGCATGTAATAGAGTTTTTTGACAAGGTTTTACTATGAATCGTTTATTATTTAATGAATAAATAAAAAGCATTCTCGAAAAAACGTCTTTATCTTCTTACCTTTTTCTATAATAAATCCATTAATGCAAATCACTTATCCATTGAGTAAAATTCTACTTTAATTTTTTTCTATACGTTTATGAGGTAAAATTCAGAGATTAAAAAAAACACAACCATTTACATTTACAACATACAATATATTCCAAGTCAGTACAAAAACTCCTTACACATTTCAAACTCTTCACCTCCAAATGAAAAAAGTTACACTCATTTAATCTTAGATGAACATTTGGAAGTTTTCAAACATTTTCTGAAGAACAATCAGTCGTAGGTATCCTCAAATTCGGCAGTACATCAGGCATCACGGGAGGCTCAGGAACCGAACCATAAATTTCGTGGAGCTCTTCGAGCCTGTTGCTCAAAACCGAACCTCGACGATTTGTAGCACTCATTTTTTTCACGAGCCAATCAGCTTGTTCCTCCAAACGCTTCAATCTCGCAGCACGAGGGTCTAAATTTTCCTCGATCGATGGAACTTGGCTTGGTTTTTCATCATTTTCCTTATTTTTTCCCGTGTCTTCAACATTTTCTGGAAAACGTCCGAAGAAGGAGGATGTCACTTGATTCACAGCATTTTCTGGGACTGCTGAATTCATGACTGGGCCGATGGAAAAAATAGACAACTGAGGATTCGAATTTTTGGAATCTGGTTCAGGGATTTCGGATTTTGGAAGATTGCAGGTTCTGGAATTTGGGCTGAGGTTGGGGTAAGTATAGTCTTCGTTCACTTTGATGATGTCTTCGATGACGTTGGTGAGGGCCATGTCTATTGGATCTTTGATTTCCTCGGAATCTGGAGGAATGGTCTGTAAAAGTAGGAATGGAATGTGAGTAGAGGTGTATATAGAACAAATTTTCGGGAGAGGGTTCGGAAAAATATATTTTTGTGTGATTTTATAATGTATCTAATTACGAAAGTATAATTTTGAAATTTTTTGAATTTCGGAATTGGTAAGTTATAGAACTTTCGGAGTTTAGAACATTTTTCATGTTCGTATTCAATTTTTGGGATTTTTAAGTCACTGAGGTTTATATTTTATTTGACTTATAACTTTGAAGTATTTTTTTTAGATATAATGAATTTAGATACTATAAATTTATTTAGATAATTTATTCATTTAGATAATATAAATCTTTAGATAAAATGGATTTCTATTCAGCTCTCTAAAATTTGATGCTCTATGAATCTAATAAATTAAAATCAATATAAATCAAACAAAATTTGAATCACATTTTTTAAATAAATAATTAATAACGTAAAATATAAATAATAATATATAAATATAGTAAACTATAAATATATTAAATATAATAAAATAAGAATAAGTAAAAATAAAATATTTATATAATAAATATAATAATATTATGAATATTAATTTGAATATATTATATTATAATATATTTTATTTATAATATATTATTATACATTTATATTATATTGCTATCATAATGATATACAGAATGGCGCTCTTGAAATTTCAGTAAGGTCAGATTTTTCCTGCATGGGTAAATGGGTATATTCGTCACGGCTGAAATTTTAAGAGCGACACTGTATATTTTATAAAAAAATGTATGAAAATGAAAAAATTAAAATAATAAATAAAAAATGGTGATGTTTAATAAATAAATTAAAAAAATTTGACGCTGCAGGAATCTAATAAAATAAAATCAATAAAAATCAAATAAAATTTGATTTATTTAATAAATAAATAATAAATAATGTAAAATATATATAATAATATATAAATATAATAAAATATCAATATCTATAATACAAAGAAAAATAATAAATAAAAATAAAATATCTATATTATAAATATAATATCATTAATATAAATTCAAATATATTATATTATTATATATTTACACTATATTACTATCATCAAAATATATATTTTATAATAAAATATATAAAAATAAAAAATAAATAATAAATGAAAAATAATAATGTTCAATAAATAAATCAAAAGAATTTGACGCTCTAGGAAATGAATAAACTTATTTAGATAAATTATATATTTACATAATATAAATTTTTAGATATAATGGATTTCTATTAAGCCTTCTAAAATTTAACGCCCTAGAAATCGAAGTTCTAAAAAATTTAAATACTTATGAAGATTTTAGGGAAAATTAAAACTACGAAGATTTTCAGTATTTGATAGATTTATAGAATTTTCCTGCTTCACGATATTTTATATACTTTATAAGATTTTTAAGTACTTTTATAATCGTTTAATATCTCTATTGAAAGCTCTATAAATTTACAGAGTTTGGTGCTATATAATTTTGAAAATTTTTAATTAATTTTTAGTAAACATTACCTTTCATACAGACCTCCGGTATTATTAATTTTTTCCATATTTTTTAGTGTTTTAGAATTCGAACTATTTTTACATTTTTACAGATTTTCATCTAGATTCAAATTTTTTTGTATTCAATGCATTTTCGTAAGTTCTAATTTATTCGCTAGGTTGAAACAATTAAAATAATTATCATTTTTTTACGTTATACTTGCGAAACACTTATGATTCTAATTTTCTTTAGAAAACAATTATTCTCAAACTAGGATCATTATGTTTGAATTTCTGAAATTAAGAACTTTGAATTTTCCTTTACATTGAGAACTTACATAAAACCGTACTTTTAGTTCTTTAGATTTTTTCTAATATTTTAATATGAAATAATAATTCGAAAAAATAATATCTACTACACTTTCAAGTGAATTTCTAAAATAATTTTAGAATGCATTTAGTACCTTGTTACTAAGACTTTTTTCTGATTTCACTGACGAATTCTGAACCTGTTTCGATTTTTCTGCCTTCGAATTTCTCGTTTCATCATGAGCATAGATTTCAGTAGAATTTTCAGAATCCTTTTCCAAAGATGTCAGTTCATTGGTAGCCTATCAATAAAAAAATTATTTTAAATAAAATAAGAAATAATTATTTAGTATATTTAAACAAATGAAAATGTGGAAAATGGTAAACGCGATTTGTCCTTTGATTATTTATTTTTTTTTATCAACTTATATAAAAGGTATTTTCACGTAATGAGGTAATAACAAGAAACCAAGATTTTGGACAATTATTTATTTACTCACTTTTCTCGATTTTCTCCTTGACCCCAAACGTGATTTTTTCCCAATCTCGTTTTTCACGTCATCTTCGTCTGTTTCTTCGTCCCTTTCGTCACTGAATCCACTTTCACCACTGAGAGCAAAGATAATAATAATTGTAAATAAAGAATAATAACCTTGATAATAATGGAAAAAAGTTATAATCAAATAAATAAATAGAATAAATATATGAATAAATAAAATAATAATTTCATAACTTTTATTACCCTGTAATTCAAATTTTTCATCGACCTTCGAAATTTCAAAGTTTACAGAATAGATGAAAGTATACAAAAACTCTAAAATACCCAAATTTCTGTAAAATTCCAGAAAGCTATAAATAAAATTATAAAAACCTGTTGAAAGCGTCGATTTGGCAAGAATGCGCTTTTCTCGCCGCGAATTCACGCCGCAAACTTTGCCACTCAATTTCCGTACTGTTGTTTTTTTGCCTCGCGGATTCCCATTTTTCGCGACAATATTCCAATTCCTGTTTCAATTCCTGCAGCATTTTTCGTTTCTGTTGCAACTCGTAACGCAAAATTTGTTCATGCGTGTGAAGTTGTTGATGCTGAGCTTGCATGCGACCGACGACGTTCCAGGTTTTGCTCAGTTCATCGGACACGAAGGAAAGCCTTTTTTCCTAAAAAAATTCGAATTACATTTTTAACGTGTAATTTTTTGCAATTTTACGTGTTCGTTTTACGAATTTCGAATTTCTCACTTGCTCTCCCAGCTTCGTCTCTAAATGACTGTTCAACTGCTTCATTCGATTCATCTCTTTTTCCAAATTTTTCTTCTCGAGGATCAAATCTTTCAACCTGATGTAAGTTTTGCTGACAGATATAACCAAACGAGGTCCTGTCGGTGTGTCAACGGATTTATAACAACTGTCTGGTGCAGAACTCGAAATTTCTGAGGCTGTACAATTCGTGGCCACAGAGTGGCAACTCAAAAGTTCCATCAAAACGCGCCAAACCTATCGAAATATCAGTGATATTTATTTTCAACATATTCAAGGAGTTTATTTATTCATGTTATTTCACCTTTGGCAAATTGTGCGCGATATTTTCTTCCTGCAAATCTTCCTCTTCTTTTTTCTGATTTTGGCCTTTGTTTGAACGACCATCCACTTGTTCAATGAGCTCCAACAGAAGTTTCGGTAATGCTGCAGCTTCGGAATTATTTGCTTTGGCCATATCACTTATCAGGTCATGGTTTTCTTGCAATAATTCTGTCAATCGATCTAGATCTAATTCAGATGACGAAGCGTTGAGTAACATTTGGGTAAAAAGATTGTTTACAACGGACATTTGGTTCTGGAGGTCTCTGCAGTCTGCTTTTGTCAAGCCCAATTGAGATTCGAGGCTCGCGATTTCGCTTTTCCCTTTTTCTATCTGAAAGAATATTATAGCTTTTATGATGATTTATGTTTTTCTATGATTTTTGGAGATTTTCTATATTTTGATCAAGTATTGGTGTTCTACAAAAACAGCGGCGTAGCAAGACATTCTGGGGCCCGGAGCACGATAAAGGAAATGCCCCCCCCCCCCCCGAATGAAATTATCTTTAAGAAAAATTGGTGACATTCGTTTTGGATAATGTTTTTGACATTAAAAAGTGTCTATGAATTCCGAATAAGACACATTGGAGTGTCTCCAAAGTTGAAATAAGATACTTCGAGAAGTGTCTTGGAAATTCAAAATATCTTGAAAATTTTTAAAAAACACTCTAAAAAGTGTCTTAGACACTTGACAGTGTATTAGAGTTCCAGAAAAGATAATTTTCAAGGACTCTTAATTCAGAATAAAACTTCAAGGATTGTCTTCAAATTTTTTATAAATCACTTCTAGAAGTGTCTTCGACGTTTAAAAGAGTCTTCAAATTTAAAGTGGATCTTGGACATTTAAAAAAGGTTTGGAATTCCGAATAAGACACAATGGAGTGTCTTATAATTTCGAATAAGAGACTTTACGAAGTGTTTCAGAGGTTCGAGAGTGTCTTAAATACGCTTCTGAGGGTCTTAGTTTTTCTAGTAAGATATTTTAAAAATTGTCTCAGAAATCCAGAAAAGATACTTCAGAAGATCTTTGAATTTTAATAAGACACTTTAAGAAGTGTCTACAAATTTGTAATAAATCACTTTAGGAAATACTGTGTCAAACGTTTGGAACTGTTTTAGAATTTTCTTAAAACAGATTCGAAAGTGTTTTGAATTTTCAAGAGTGTCTCATAATTCGGTATAAAAAACATAAAAGTGTCTTAGAATCCTAGATAAGTCACTTTGAAGTGTCTTAGCAGTTTGAATACGATACTTTACAGTGTCCTAGAATTTCAAATAAGGCATTTTAAGAAGTATCTTGGGCATTCCTGAATATCTTGGAACTTCGAAAAAGACAGTTTAAGAAGTGTTGTATACACTTTCAAATTTCTGAGAATTCTGGAAAAGATACTTTTAATTTCAAAATAGACACTTCGAGGATCGTCTGAAATTGTTGCATTTATCATTCAAAAAAGTAACTTAGACCTTTAAAAGTGTCTTCGAATATTAATAAAACACCTCGAATAGTTTCTTGGACATTTAGAAATGTTTTGAAATTCCGAATGAGACACATTGGAGTGTCTTATAATTTCAAATAAGAGACTTTACGAAGTATCACAGAGATTCGAGAGTGTCTTAAAATTTCGAGTGAGACGCTTCTAAGTGTCTTAGAACTTCGAGTTAGACATTTTGTAAAGTGTCTTGGGAATGTCTGAATATCCTTGGATTTTCAAAGATACTTTGGAAAATGTTTTACAATTCCAGAAAAGATACTTTAGAAAATCTTTGAATTTTTATAGCACACTTCAAGAAGTGTCTACCAAATTTGTAATAAAGCAGTTTAAGGAGGTAGTCAGGTTTGAATGACCTTTTTTTTAGCAACGTTTTTTTGTTATTTATTTTTGTCTAACATTTACAACTTTTTGATATGTCGTAAGGCATGTTATTAACTAGCAAAAAAAAAAAAAAATTTTTTTTCATCAATATCTGGCCAATTTATGGGCGATACGATAAGGCCATGTTTGAAAAACGTTCGCCATGATTTTTCAACTTTGAGTCATCTGAAACACAAAAACCAAAATTTTTCCTAAAGAGCACATAAATGGCTATCGCATAAACCACGGTCTTGATTGTTCATTAATATTTAATAACAAATTCACTTAGTTATGTGCTTAAAAAAAGGGGAAAAAGCGAAAGATGGCAAAATTCTTCATAATTTGTTTATTTATGAATATTTTTCATAACTGAGGTTTATGCTATAGCCATTTATGTGCTCCATAAGAAAAATTTTGGTTTTTGTGTTTCAGATAACTCAAAGTTGAAAAATCGTGGCGACCGTTTTTTAACATGGCCTTATCGTATCGCCCATAAATTGGCCAGATATTGATGAAAAATAAATTTTTTTTTTTTTGCTAATTAATAACATGCCTTAAGACATATTAAAAAGTTGTAACTATTGAACAAAAATAAATAACAAAAAAACGTTGTTAAAAAAAAGGTCATTTTAACCTGACTACCCCCTTAAGAATTAGTGTATCAGACGTTTGGAAGTGTCTTAGAATTTCCTTGAAACACCTTCAAAAGTGTTTTTAACACTAAAAAGTGTCTTATATTTCGGTGTAAAAAATATATAAGTGTTTCAGAATTTCTAATGAGACGCTTCAAGAAGTGTTGACATTCGATAGTGTTTAAGAATCCTAGATAAGACACTTTGAAATGTTCTAGCATTTCGAACAAGACACTTTCGATTGTCTTAAAATTTCAAATAAGGCATTTCAAAAAATGTCTTGGGCATTTCTAAATATCTTGGAACTTCGAAAAAGATAGTTTAAAAAGTGTCTTACACACTTGAAAATTTCTGAGAATTCCGGAAAAGATACGTTTAATGGTCTTTAAATTTCGAAATAGACACTTCAAAGATTGTCTTACATTGTTGCATTTATCACTCAAATAAGTGACTTAGACGTTTGAAAGTGTCTTCGAATTTTAATAAAACATCTTGAATAGTGTCTTGGACATTTGAAAGTGTTTTGAAATTCCGAAGAAGCCACATTGGAGTGTCTTATAATTTCAAATAAGAGACTTTACGGAATATCCCAGAGATTCGAGAGTGTCTTAAAATTCCGAATGAGACGCTTCTGAGTGTCTGAGAACTTCGAGTAAGACATTTTGTAAGGTGCCTTAGAAATTTCTGAATATCTTTGGATTTTCAAAGACACTTTGGAAAGTGTTTCACGATTCCAGAAAAGATGCTTTAGAAAATCTTTGAATTTTTAAAGACACTTGAAGAAGTGTCTACAAATTTGTAAGAAATTACTTTAAGAATTAGTGTGTCAGACATTTGAAAGTGTCTTAGAATTTTCTTAAAACACCTTCAAAAGTGTTTTAAACACTAAAAAGTGTCTCATATTTTGGTATAGAAAACATAAAAGTGTTTCAGAATTTACAATGAGATACATCAAGAATTCTGTTGACTTTCGATAGTGTCTTAGCATTTCGAACAAGACACTTTCAAGTGTCTTAGAATTTCAAATAAGGCATTCCAAGAAGTGTCTTAGGCATTTCTGAATATCTTGGAACTTCGAAAAAGACAGTTTAAGAAGTGTCTTTCACTCTTGAAAATTTCTGAGAATTCCGGAAAAAATAGTTGAAAGGGTCTTTAAATTCGAAAGACTTCAAAGATTGTCTACAAATTTGATATAAATCTTTTCTTATAGTGTCTTAGACGTTCAAAAGTGTCTTCGAATTTTAATAAAACACCTTGTATAGTGTCTTGGACATTTAACCCTCAAATGTAGTTCCAGTAACGCCAACGGTACACGATGCGAATTGGGATCTTGTTAATTTCAATCGAAAGTCCAAGTGTGAAAATGATACTGTACGTAAAACAGCTCTAATCATTATTTGTACTAAAATTCGCTCCGAATCTAATGGTGCAGCTGAAAACTGTATGAATTAATTATTTATTGTTAAAAAGTTGTAATAAAAAAAGTCATTTTTTTTTCAAAACAAGTTTAAAATTGATTTACAAAATCAATTTTAAATGTCACATACCTTCAGATATTCCAAAATATTACTACCTTATCATTAAGTTTAATGAACGTAATTAAAAAAAAAAATTATTTGGGATGATAGTTTGTTATTGAAAATTTTACACGGTGCGAAATCGCACCAACAAAAACTTTCCGTACTGCTCCTTGGAAAACTAAGGGACAAATGAGTTCTACCTGTTGTGTATCATGTTCTAGAAAGATTAGGAATTTTTTAAGTGTAGGTGGTAATACTAGATACCATCCTTAGAAAAAATGCCAGCAAGTTAAGCCTGGTGCGTATTTGCACCGGTGTACCATTTGAGGGTTAAAAGTGTTTTGAAATTCCGAATAAGACACATTGGAGTGTCTTATAATTTCGAATAAGAGACTTTACGAAGTATCTCAGAGATTCGAGAGTGTCTTAAAATTTCGAATGAGACGCTTCTGAGTGTCTTAGATTTTCGAGTAAGACTTTTTGTAAAGTGTCTTAGAAATGTCTGAATATCTTTGGATTTTCAAAGACACTTTGAAAAGTATCTTACAGCTCTAGAAAAGATACTTCAGAAAAAGGAGTGTCTACAAATTTCTACTCAATCACTTTAAGAATTAGTGTGTCAGACGTTTGAAAGTGTGTTAGAATTTTCTCAAAACACCTTCAAAAGTGTTTAACACTTAAAAGTGTCTCATATTTGGGTATAAAAAACATAAAATTGTTTTAGAATTTCCAATGAGACACTTCAAGAATTGTGTTGACATTTGATAATGTCGTAGAATCCTAGATAAGACACTTTGAAGTGTCTTAGCATTTCGAACAAGACGCTTTTGAGTATCTTAGAATTTCAAATAAAGCATTTTAAGAAGTGTCTTGGGCATTTGTGAATACCTTGGAACTTTGAAACAGACAGCTGAAGAAATGTCTTATACGCTTCAAACTGTCTGAGAATCTCGGAAAAGATACTTTTAAAGGTCTTTGAATTTAAAAATAGACATTTCGAGAATTGTCTTAAATTGTTGCATTTATCACTAAAACAAGTAACTTAGACGTTTGAAAGTGTCTTAAAATTTTCATAAAACACCTTAAAAAGTGTTTTAGACATTGAGAAGTGTCTTTTAATTCCGAATAAGGCACATTGAAATTTATTAGAATTTCAAATATGACACTTTAAGAAGTATCTTGAACATTCGAAGTCACAAGTAGTGATTCTCATTTTTTTTTCCTTCGGAGAACGATAAAATCGGCGACCCAGGTAAATATTTTCACCCCATTTTGTGCGCTTTTGGAAAATTGTTCACGCTCGTAAAACAGATAGATTTGTCCCCCTTCGCCCCCCCCCCCCCCCTCGCTACGCCACTACACAAAAACAAACCTTTTCTTCAGCGATTCTCAATTCTTCCTCGACCCCGTTGAAACTTTCCCTCACGTTTTCCACTTCTTTTTTCGTTTCGTTCGACTCTTTCAATGCATTTTCCATCAATTTTACCAGAACACGGTTTTTCCCTTCCTCGAGTTTTCTCAGTTCAACCAAGTTACTTTTGTTGCATTTTATGGCTATCGCTACGTCGTCGCTTTTCTCCATGAGAAACCTTATATCGCTGAAATTGGCTAATACGTGAGACAAACGGTCCCTTAAAGCGTTCATTTGAACCTCGCGATTTTTGAGATGTTGCTTCGTTTCCTCAGCGAGTTTTTGCAAAGCGGAAACGTGGTAAACGTGAGTTTCCGGTCGGTTCTCCAAACGGTATTTGAGATCGTCCATTTTTTCAAGTTGGTAGCGAATCTCGTTGGTGAAATCACTGGATATCTGTAAATAGTTAGAAATTTTTTGGTGTTTGAGTAACATTTTTGAGGGTAAAAGTACCTGAAATCAAATAGCTATTTTCATGCTTGTGAGTCGATTTTGTAATTTAGTACATAATTTATATAATTTTTATACATAATTTCAGTACATAATTTTATTTACAATTTTATAATTTAGACTTCTTATTTATTTTTATAGTTTATTTATTATTATTAGGTTTTATTTTGTTTATTATTATTATTACATCTTATTATTACTTTATAAGTTTATTGTTCTTTTTACATTTTTTTTTATTATTTATTTTATAATTTATTCAAACTAATCTAGTTTTTTTAAATTGCAGCTTAATTTTTTAGCTAAAAAAAAACCCTAAAACTATAATATTCAGAAATATTTGAATTAAACCTACTTTCAATAAATCATTGAGACGAACAGCTTCAACTTGTTTATTTGTGATCGAATTTTGTTCTGTTTCCTTTGGTTTCAAAGTTTCAGTTTGCGCAGCTTTTAGAAGCTCCAAAACCTTACACGTTTCCGAATGTGCCACTTTTTCAGCGTCAAGTTCTTGTCGAAGACGATCCATTTCGAAGGATACTGCGGCAATTGCGCGTTGTCGAGCTTCGCGTTTCAATGAAAGATCTTTCTTGAAATCTTCGTCGACTAAAGCAGTGTTTTCAAGGATTTCAGAAGAAGTTTTTTGCGATTCTAATGAAGAAGAAAATAATTTGTTATCAAGAATGTAGTTTTTTATATTGCTTATGTAAATGTATTTTAAGCAATTTATTTGAGCTATTCACTAAATAAAAAATGCACTAGTTTTTAGATTGAAAATGTTTGTGTATTTACTTATAATAAATTTCATAAGTTATTTTTCAACTGCGTTGGATAAAAAAAATATAATGCTAATACAAAAAAAAGGAAAAAATTGTATAATAATATTAAAATTCAATTTGTTTAATGTATACAATTCTGTATAAATTACATATTGGTCATTTGTTATTATATAAATGATTGTTTCTGTTCTGATTTAAATTTCGTGCGTATAAATGGTGATTTCAATTTTCCAGTAGTACAGATGTCTATGTGGCCAGCCAATGTATCAGATAAATTTTGGAAAAGTTTTCGAGTTATTTAAAGTGTAATTTGAATGCAATTTTAGCATTTATATTTTTTTAGTCTATTACAAAAAACGTTATCAATAAATAATAATAATTACTGCTGAATTAGAGTGAAAATACGTGTTTTATTCTTTAAAAATATGTGAATTAATAATAAAATGTTCGTAATTGAATGAGTCACAATTTTTCCAGAGCATTTGAATTTTTTATAGTGAAATTAAAACTGGGATTTTCATCTATTTCCCAAAACTAAGCATATTCACTAATTTTAATCAAAATTCTTAACCCTGAATAGTTTCAATTTTTTTTCTATGTCTGTAGTTCATTACGCAAACGAGAAATTCTTCGTTACATGATTTTTTAATGGGTACTTCATTCTGTATTTTACAATATACACAGTAAAATTATCTCAAAATGATTTCGAAAAACAAAATTATATTAACTATCAATTCTTTTAATAAATGAATTCTCAACATTTTCGTTTCTCTGGAGTTTTAAAATTGTAGAAATCTAAAACCTTAATGTTTTGGAGTTTCCTAAAATTTCATTATTTCCAGAATTTCTGAAATTCCCCAAGTTTTTAATTTGATATTTTGAATTGAAAATTGAAATAAAAATTTAAAAATCAAAATTAACAGTTGATTATCAATATTCAATAAAAAAATTGAAAATTCATTAATAATTCGACATTCGAAAAATCAAATTTGGAAGTTTTAAGATCTAAAAAGTTGAAGTTTATTATTTTTCGAAAATTTCGTCATTTCAAGAATTTTCGAAGGTTTTATTCTGAAATTTAAATTTACATCGCAGTTCAAAATGTAAAATTAAAAATTGAAAATTAATTAATAATTAGAAATTGAAGAAAATCATTAATTTATCAAAAATTTCCAATTGAGAAAAATCGAATTAAAAAGTGTCAGAAATCTAAAAAATGTTCAAAGTATTCAGATTTTTATAAATTTTATTACTTTAGAAAAATTTAAAAATCGTTGAAAATCACTGACACATTTAATCTACTTCAGATTGAAAATTGAAAATATCTGGAAACTTTAACAGTTTTTCAAACTTTTCGATATGTTAAAAATTTACAAATTTTCTACTTTTTCATAATTTGAGTTTAAAAAACTTGAAAACTTTAGAAGAATTTTAGGAAAGTTTTATAATATTCAAAATACTCTTAAGTTGCTAGAAATTCTGAACATTTTCGAGTATGAAATTTCAGAATTTTATAAATGCGAAAACTGTAAGTTTTCAAATTTCTCAAAATTCCTCCCAAAATTCGTTTCGAAGTTGTCAAAAATGTGTAATATTTTTGATGTTTTCAATATTCGAAATTTTTCCATCATACGAAATTGTCCGAAATTATCATTTTTTGTAACTTTAAAAATTTTTGAATTTGGGAAAATTTTTCAAATTTTTTCGAATATTAAAAATTAAAAAATTTCTTACTTTGTCATAGTTCAAGTTTCAAGAAATAGAAAGCTTTACAAGGATTTTGGAAAAGTCTTATAATTTTCAAAATACTCTTCAGTTGCCAAAAATTCTGAATATTTTCGAATGTGAAATTCTAGAATTTTATAAATGCAAAAACTGTAAGTTTTCAAGTTTCTTAAAAGTCCATTATCTCCAACATTTCTAAAAGTTTCCCAGTTGTTAAAAACGTGTAATATTTTTGATGTTTTCAATATTCAAAATTTTTCCCATCATACGAAATTGTCCAAAATTATCAGTTTTTATTAGTAACTTTGAAAATTTTTGAATTTGGAAAAAGTTTTCAAATTTTTCCGAATATTAAAAATTAAAAAATTTCTTACTTTTTCATAATTCAAGTTTCAAAAAATTGAAAGCTTTACACGGATTTTGGAAAAGTCTTACAATTTTCAAAATACTCTTAAGTTGTTAAAAATTCTGAACATTTTCGAGTATGAAATTTTAGAATTTTAGAACTGCGAAAACTGTATGTTTTTAAATTTTTCAAAATTCCATTATCTCCAACACTTCTAAAAGTTTCCGAGTTGTCAAAAAAGTGTAATATTTTTTATGTTTTCAATATTCAAAAATTTTCCTATCATACAAAATTGTCCGAAATAATTATTTTTTATAACTTTAAAAATGTTTGAATTAGGGAAATTTTTTATATTTTTTCGAATATTCAAAATTCAAAAATTTCCTACTTTTTCATAATTAAAGTTTCAAAAAATAGAAAACTATAAGAATTTTAGAAAAGTTTTGTAATATTCAAAATACTTTTAAGTAGTCAAAAATTCTTTGATTACTTTACCAAAAAGTTTTTTTGTTTCTACAACTAATTTTTTAGAAGCATTTATCAATTTTTTCGCAAGTGCAAAACAAAAATATTTAGAAAAGGCGATTTTTTCGTGATAATGCCATGCGTATAAATGGCGATTCCAATTTGCCAGTAGTATAGATGTATATGTAGTCAGCCTACGTATAATGAATCAGAAAACACTTTGACACGTTTTTTAAATCTACAAAGAAAAGTTGTAAAATAAAAAACATAATAATAACTACCGATTGATAGCGAAAATACGTGTTTATTATATTCTTTAAAAATGTTAATTATGATTGAAATTTAATGAAATTGCTCGAAAGTTTAAAATATTCAATACTTTCACAGTATTATTCATATTTTAAAAACTGTAATTTTTGGAATTCAAATTTTTTACCTTCGGCTTTTTCTGTTTCCAGTGCTGTCAAATTTCTCAACTCCTGTTCCAAAACTGAAATACGTTCGTCGGCAGTAGCTTTTTCTATCTGGAATGTGTCAATTTTCTCGAGCAGTCTTGAATTTTCCATTTCTGAAGTATTCAATTTTTCCGACATTTCCCCAAGTTTTTCGACTCGCTCAGATAAATTTACTTCGAATTCTTTTTTGCAAATCTACAAAAACGCAAAGTTTTTTAAAAATACAATGCATTATTGAAAGTTTGCTATTAATTTTAAAAACATAACATTATTACTTCTGAAATTTGAAAATACTTACTTCATTTCGTTCCATCAACTTGCACACAATCATTTTCTGAGCTTCCAAATCCTCCATAAGTTTCGCATTTCTAATTTGTGACTCACTTCTGGAAGCTTTTAGTTCTTCGATTTCCTTTTTCAAATTCACGACCTCCAAATTTGAAGGTTCTTTCAACTTTTCGTGCTTTGAGAAACTTTTTCTTATCGGCTTTTTCGTGACTTTCATCGGCGAAACGAACCGAGCTTTTCTTGAGCTTTTTTTATCCAGGTTCGAGCGAAAAATGACGATGTTTTTCTTCGCACTGCCTTGATCGGTTTTTTTGGTGGTGTCAAAGGATTTTCTTAAAGAAACTTCGGTGTAAAGTTGTTCCAAGTGTTTCAAGGTCAAAGTGTATGCTGAAGTTAACTGCTGATTCGCAGCTGCGAGATTGGAAATAGTTCGAGACCATTCTAACCTTTCTTTGTGTATCGTAGAATTCATTGTCGAATGATTTTTAGTTGTGAAATTCGATTCGTTTGGTACCTGAAATTTTAAAACAATGACAGTTTCGAAAGCTTTAATGTAAAAGTTTTTAATCTATTGATAAAGTTTATCATTGAAAAAAACATGAACCAAAAAGTGAAAAACGTTATTTTTAAATGTATGATATATTTTATTGTAAAATACCTGCAATTTTCAAATCTGCTTCTTTTCTCGTAAAAATTGGTTTTATTGTTTTATAATAAATGAATTTTAAAACTTTTGATTCTTCGAGCTTTGCACTGTTCGCGAGAGGTGAGAAGATTGGCCGAAAAATTCGCCAAATTTCGTACAAAAAGCGACAATGGAAGAAAGACTTCACGCAATTTATCAAAAGCGTGAAAAAATACTTTGGATCGCGGCCAAACACTCGACGCTCGCAAAATCTCCACAATTTTCAGTATTTTTGATGTTTAAAAAATGAGAGTCAAAGAACTAAAATGCTTTACTGGAAAGTCTCAGTTTTGTTGAATATTTTTTAAATTTTTTAAATCGAAAATATTTTTGATTTTTGAAAATATAAAGAAATATATTTTTTGGAAAATATAAATAAATTATATTTTAACAAATTTTTCGAATTACTGTGATTTCTAAATTTTGATTCATATATTGTGAAAATTAGGATTTAACATTTTCTTGCCTTGAAATATTATGAATATTCAAAAGTTTCTAAAATTTTATAGAATTATCAAATTTTTTTACATTTTAAAAAATTTATTTAAGTTTTACGAATTTCTACGAATTTTCTGAATTTCTTATAAATATTTACAATTCTTTTCAAATTTTTTCGGTTCATCAATTTTGATTGAAATTATTTTTAAAATCGACGATTTTTTTCCTAGAAAATATTTTTTGATTTTTCGAAAATTCAAATAATATTAAACAGCTTCTGTAATTTGAAGGAATTCGATAAATTTTTTGAATTTCTTAGAAAAATTTACGACTTTGAAAATTTCCTATGTTTTTCAGTTTTCGAATTATTGTGATTTCTAAATTTTGATTATAATTATTATAAATATGAGACATCTTTGATTTCTCAAAAATATAAAGAATATCACAGATTATTCATAGTTCAACGAAATTTGAAAAACTTTCTGAGAATTATTACCAATTTTATCATCATTTTCTAAAAAACCTACAAATGTTTCCAATTTTTCTAGAATTATTGACTATTGTTAAAATTTTCCATATTTTTTGATTTCTCATGATTTGCAAAATTTTTCAAAGTTTATTAAGAATTTATATGTTAATGAGTTTATTTAAAATTTTTTTTTTAATTATTGATTAATAAAAATTAATTTATTATTTGAAATATTATTTAAATTTATAAAAAATTAATTTCTTGTCCAGATTGTCGTTAACGATATTTTCTATATAGATTTTTAGAACTAGATGTTCTAAAATTCGAATTTCGATCGATTTTCAGAAATTTCATAGATTTGTAGAAAAAAAATATCTACATGAATTACAAGTTTTTTACAGGTCTCTGTATTTACGTATTTTTTTAGTAATTATAAGATTTTGTATCGTTTTCAAATATTTCAATAAATTTCTAGTACATATTTCTATGCATTGCTATATACGTTTTCCAGAAAACAGTTTTTTTGTTGGATTTTATTATAATACTATACTTATAAAATAGTATATTATATTATAAACTAATAGTATACTTTTAGGATTTCTACACAGTTTGTATTATTCAAAAGGTTTTTCGGTATTTTTATGTATTTCAATGTAGATTTCTAAAATTCAATGCTCCATAAACCAAAATTTTTTAGATTTTTAACATTTTCGTAAATTCTAGTTTTTCCTTATTAATCACTGGGTTAAAACAATTTTTCAAACTTTTATTTCCTACGTTAAGCTAGTTAAACAATTATAATCAGAATTTTCTTCAAAAAAAAAATTATTTTGAAACTAGTGTTACTGTTTTTTTTTTTTTTTTTTGTAAGTAAAATAAAGAATTCTAAATTTCCTCAACTTTGAAAACTTACGTTAAACTATTTCTTATGACCTCTAAATTTCATTAAGAACGTTTCTGATAATTTTCACTAACTTTTATGCATTGTTTTATTACTAGTACTTTCATCATTTATTACTTATTATCATCATTTTTATTTATTCTTAAATGAAATAATTATCAATTCTATCAAAATTGCAGGAAAGGATTTTGCAGAAAGAAAATTTTTACCAATTTACTCGCTACTTAATAAACAAACAAAAAATCAAACAAATAAAGAGTATAGCTATTTATTTTATAAATAAATATAATATACGTACTTTCGGGCTGCGTACGACCCAAGATGATTGCGGCTGATCCACGTTTTCAGATTGCGAATCACAATAATTGGAATCTGACGAAGACAAGAAATTCGGGGGCGCCCGTAAGGGGGGAGGTTCAATGCTCCAGGTTTTTTTGCTTGGTGGAAAATTGTTGCTACTGCTTACTCCCATTGTTAGTCTAAACAATTTAAATACTTACATTGTTTTCGAACGAAAATTTCAACTGCAAAACAGTATTTTGACTTTTTTTTCGATACATTTTTTAGGAAAAATAATTATATTCAATTTTCACTGTTCTTATAAAACATTCGAAGCTCATTTTTTCGACAAAAGAATTTTTATCAACCCCCCCCCCCCCTAATAATTTCCTTGAAATCTCACGACTCCATTAAAAATAAACCTTTTCCTCTTTGAACTTCCAAGAGTCGCTGAGAAAGTACTAAATCGAGATCCCGACTCCCAAAATCATTGTCCCGAACAAAGAACAGTGACCAAAACGCCTGCAATGAAAGCTCGAGTACCAAAAATAGCTCGAATCGAAACGCGCAACGCTCACTCAAATCTCAACGAAGTTTTCACGATAAAAACCCTCTTCTTTAAAAAACCAGAAAATGAACAGCAAAAAACCTCCTCCCCCACCTTCTGCTTCTCAAAAAAGACAAATTTTTCAAATTTTCGTCGATATCGAATTTCCTCGAAACGGTGTCTAAATCCGTCGACTACGTAATTTTCCGAATTCAAAAAAAGGGGAGAATGTGAGTTTGGAATTTGAAAAGTTGAATTTGGTTTTTTATTGGATTACCTCGTTTTGGTTTCGAGATTGGAATTGAAAATGCAGTTTTGAGCGAAGATTTGATTTCGAGATCGTCGGCCGCGTTTGATGAGCGCGCGAGAGTACACTGCCGAAGTTTGGATGCGGGCCAAAACGAGACTCTCGGCGATTTTCCGGTTCGAGTTCTACGTTCTCGAGAAGGCCAAAAATAAAATGTTCACGAGGCGTCGAATCTCTTGAGATTGCCGGTAGAACACGCCACGAAATACGTTTTAGAAGTTACTAATAAAAAGTGATGATTTTGGACGATTTTGTATGATAGAAAAAATTTTGGGATTTTGAAAACATTAGAAATATTACACGTTTTTGACAACTTGGAAACTTTTAGAAATGTTGGAGATAATGGAATTTTAAGAAACTTCGAAACTTACAGTTTTTGCATTTATAAAATTCTAAAATTTAATATTCGAAAATGTTCAGAGTTTTTGATAACTTAGAAGTATTTTCAATACTATAAAACTTTTCTAAAATTCTTATAAGGTTTTCAATTTTTTAAAACTTGAATTATGAAAAAGTAAGAAATTTTTGAATTTTTAACATTCGCAAAAATGTGAAAAATTTTTCCAAATTCAAAAATTTTTAAAGTTACTAATAAAAAATGATAATTTCGGACAACTTCGTATGATGGGAAATTTTTGAATGTTGAAAACATCAAAAATATCACACATTTTTGACAACCTAGACACTTTTAGAAATGTTGAAGATAATGGAATTTTAAGGAATTTGAAGACTTACAGTTTTTGCATTTATAAAATTTTAAAATTGTTATACGCGAAATGTTCAGAATTTGTGACAACTTAAGAGTATTTTGAAAATTATAAGACTTTTCTAAAATCCTAATGAAGTTTTCAATTTGTTGAAACTTGAATTATGAAAAAGTAGGAAATTTTCGAATTTTTAACATTTGAAAAAAATTGAGAAATTTCCACAAATTCAAACATTTTTAAGGTTATAAAAAAGTGATCATTTCGGACTATTTCGTATGATGGGAAAATTTTTGAATATTGAGAACATCAAAAATATTACACATTTTTCACAACTTAAAAACTTTTAGAAATGTTGGAGATAATGGACTTTTGAGAAATTTGAAAACTTACAGTTTTTTCATTTCTAAAATTCTGAAATTTCATACTCGAAAATGTTCAGAATTTTGAACAACTTAAGAGTATTTTAGAAAGTATAAAACTTTTGTTAAATTCTTATAAAATTTTCAATTTTTTGCAAATTGAATTACAAAAAAGTAGGAAATTTTTCGAATTTTCAACATTTGAAAAAAAATGAAAAATTTTCCAAAATTTAAAAATTCTTAAAGTTACTAACAAAAAATGATAATTTCGAACAATTTCGTATGATAGGAAAATTTTTGAATTTTGAAAACATCAAAAATATTACACATTTTTGACGACTTGGAAACTTTTAGAAATGTTGGAGTTAAAGGAATTTTGAGATATTTGAAGAATTACAGTTTTTGCATTTCTAAAAGTTTAAAATTCCATACTCGAAAATGTTCAAAATTTTTGGCAACTTAAGAGTATTTTGAATATTATACAACTTTTCTAAAATTCTTATAAAGTTTTCAATTTTTTGAAACTTGAATTATGAAAAAGTAAGAATTTTTTGAATTTATAACATTCGAAAAAATTGTAATAATTTTCCCAAATTCAAAAATTTTTAAAGTTATAAAAAATGATAATTTCGGTTAATTTCGTATGATGGGTAAATTTTTGAATTTTGAAAACATGAGAAATGTTACACATTTTTGACAACTTGGAAACTTTTAGAAATGTTGGAGATAATGAAATTTTATGGAATTAAAAAACTTACAGTATTTGCATTTCTAAAATTTAAAAATTTCGATACGCGAAAATGTTCAGAATTTTCGACAACTTAAGAGTTCTTTGAATTTTATAAAACTTTTCCAAAATCCTTGTGAAGTTTTCAATTTTTCGAACTTGAACTATGAAAAAGTAGGAAATTTTAGAATTTTCAACATTCCGAAAAGTTTGAAAAATTGTTAAAGTTTCCAGATATTTTAAATTTTCAATCTGAAGTAGATTAAATATGTCAGTGATTTTCGACGATTTTCAAATTTTTCTAAAATAATAAAATTTATGAAAATCTAAAAACTTTGAAAGTTTTTTAGATTTCTGAAACTTTCGAATTCGATGTAACGAGCGGGCTCTTTTCCCCTCATTCCACCCGCACGCGTGTAATTCTATCGAGGCAGCCGGACGGCGAAAGCCGGCAAGAAAACCGATTTCTG
>JAPYZL010058519.1:0-22036 GCA_030522825.1 Platygaster orseoliae | reverse complement strand
TTCTTCGCTGCTGTCGGAAGTCTCGTCTGGAGTGCGAATTTTCTTCGGACGTCCCCGTCTAGTGCCACCCCGAGCAATTTTCTTTTTAGTTTTTTCAGTATTTGCTGCAGCTAAAAATTTTCAATTTCATAAAAATTTTTTTATTTTTCTAAGTTTTGTTTTTTTTTTTTAAAGAAAAGTTTTTTTATAAAAAAGTGATTTTCATCAAATAAAAACAAATATTTGTATAGAAATTTCTGCAAAAAATAAAATTTTATAAAGTTATTATAAGGTCACTTTATGAAAAAAGTTTTTTTTTTATAAAATTTTTATAAGGTCGACCTTATAAAAATTTATATAAGGTTTTTATAAGGATCAAAATCACTAGGGTAAAAATTATTAAAAAAATAAAAATTATTATTCGCTTGTTTCACAGCGGCTGCCTCGCCCTGCGTGTACTATTTTCCGAAAAAATTCCATAAAAGATAAAATATTGAAAAAATTAAAAAACTGATTGTATCATCATGTTCAGTACAGTTTTTACTTCAAAAAACACTGTACAGATTTTTTGTCGTATACTCCAAACTCGAATGATAATGAAAAATAAAGCACGAAAATTTTAGATCGTAGAGCGGTTTGTTACTAAAAACGCTGTTCCGAAGAAATTACGTCACTTAGAAAACTGAAATTTTGGCAAAAAAAGCGGGTCGGCCCAATCTACATTACATTGTAAAACATTTTCGATTTTAACAAATTCCGTGAATTTTAAAAACAAATGGCTACCTCGCCCCGTTCTACTCTATCTTGATAAATTTCAAGTATTTCTAAAGTGTCTAGTACTTTTTCCATTTTCCTCATTTTTCCTGGATTTATGCAATGAGGAGGAGTTCTATATAAACTTACACCACTCGATGCTCACAATTCAACATTTTATATTACATTTTTTTCAATGCTAAAAACGATTTTTCAGAAAACAGTATTGCTTTAGATTTTTAATACTTTCAGTGTTTTTTGCATTTTTCTAGTATTCACACAATTTAAAGAACTTGATATTTTTATATATTTCTAGTATTTTTTTTTTTTTGAGTTTTGTAATTTTGAAAATCATCTAAATCTAAAATCTTTATGGAGTTATAGATTCCGATTTTCTAGGATTTCAAGTTGATTATATTAATAGTAATTTTATGAACTTCTTTGAAAATTACAGAACATTAAATTCTTATTATTTTATACATTTTTCGTATCTTTACAAATTGCTCAGTGGATTTCGAAAATTTTGTAATTTCCAGTTCAAAGTTCCCAATTTCAAGTATTTCTAACATGTATAGTATTTTTTCCATTTCCCTTATTTTACTTAAATTTATGAAATAAGAAGGATTTCCAAACAAGTTTCCACAACTCAATGCTCAAAATTCACATTTCAATACTTTATTTTTTTTAATGCTGAAACAAAACTTTCAAAGAACAGTATTGCTATATATTTTTAATACTTTCAGTGTTTTTCCCATTTTTCTAGTATTTCTGCAGTTTCAAGGACTTGATGATATTTTTATATATTTCTAAGCAAACAGCAACGTTTATTTTCCATGGAAAAATACACCACATTTTAAAATAAGAAAATGCACGTTCTCATAAAGGCAACTGCAGCATATAATTCAAGTTGAAATTATCTCCACTGCGAGTCTCGCATCTCCTCGTATTCTAGGTCAATCCTAGTCACTTGAGCACCCAATTAATACCCATCATGAAACCATTGTTTTATTGCTAGAGACACGTTTCCCTCACTTAGATCGAAACAAGGAATATTTTGCAGTTTTTTTTCCTTTTTTTTTTTTTTTTTTTTTTATCAAATCAACTACTTTTAGATGAGCGCAATACATCAGGTCAACTTTTTCCTGCCAAGTGACCATTGACGGAATAAAGCCGAAAAATATAAAAACCAAATATTTATCGGTTTTTAGATATTTCGACTGCAGTAATACAACACCTTCAGGATCATCTCTTCGTCTGCGCATGCTCGTACGTATTGACGTAAGAGAGTGCTACATTTTTACGAGAAATTCTGTCAACTGAGCAAAATTCGGTTCATCGAAATATAATTAAATAAAATGATGATGGGTTGTTATGGTTGCATTTTTTTATAAGTATAAACGAAACAACTCAATTTTCAGAAAAATGTTTATACCTATCAAACTTACAGTCGTTAGAAAAAAAAAATCAATTTTTAAAAAATGTGTTTGAATTGAAACTTTGATTTAAATGGCCTTTTAATGAAACTACTGGTACAGATATTAATGAAAATTTCTCACATTTTAAAAAGAGAAAATTCTGAATTTTCAAGATTTTTTTACTCTCCAAAATTACGGAAAATTGTAGCAATTTATTGAGAGTTGAAATGATGGAGTACAAATTTACGGTTTGAACGTGACGGAAAAACTCGTATTCGACTCGTCGCGCCAACTTTAGCCATTCGTAAGAACGCTCTTTCGAAACTTGTTGAAAAAGCAACTATACTATAAAATACATATTTGATTATATATACCTATTTTATATACATAAAAAAAATGTAGGATTCGATGCATTAGAATCCCAAGTTATACACATTTTCATTATTCAAATAGATATTTCGAGAAACAGTATATCTTGGTACATTTCCAATATTTCATACATTTCTCGTACTAGTAGTAAATTCCAAATTTTTTTTTGATGCGTACTTGTTCAATTTAAAAAGCATTTCTGAATCGATATTTACAGTCTATGCTCTAGGCTTAAAAATTTTATAAATTTTTTTAATTATTACATGTTTTACCAGTAAATTATACCTTGATAGATTTCAAGTAAATAATTTGATGAATTGCTTTTTTATTTCTAGAATTTGATGCCCTAGAATGATTTTGAGCGTTTTATTGAATTTTTCAAAAAACTTGATGTGGATTACTAGTTTTTCAAGTATTTTCTGCATTTTTTGTATCCAAAAATTTAGTAAAGTTTTTCAATATTCTTAAATTTCCAGTACTTTGGTATAGGTTCATAAAATAGAATTTTGTACCATTTCTTGCTCTAAAATTGATTATTTTGAAGATTTTCAGTATTTCTCGAGTTGTTTTTAGAAACAGTATCTTGGTGAATTTTTCGTATTTCACAGATACCGAATACTTTCCATACTTTTTCAGTATTTATACAATTGAATTGATTTTCTGATATTTTTATGGGTTTATAAATATATAGATATCGAAAATTCCGTGGTCTAGAATTCGAAAGTTGATAGCTTTTCGAGTGTTTATATTTATTACTAAATGGATTTTTTCCAACTCGATGGCTCGTGGCTCTGAAGATTTTTTAGAAAATTGTATCTGAATAGATTTTGAGTATTTCATAGATATCTAGTATTTTCAGCATTTTTTGCAACATTTTCGACTGTTGTCATTGATTTTGAGTAAAAAAAATACTAAGAATAACAGTAGATTTGGAAGGAAACAGCATGTTGATAGATAACTTGCATCGCATTAATTTTAACATTTTTTAGAATTTCAGATATTTTTATACATTTTTTGCATTTCCTGTGTAGGTTTCTAGGATCCCATGTTTTACAATACGATGCTCTTGAATTTTATGATTTTCATTATTTCTTTAAATTGTTCTGAAAACGGTAACTCAATAGTTTTCTTGTATATTCTACGGATTCTTAGTACTTGAGTTAATTTTCGTATTTTCCTTACAGAATTCGATGTTTCATGATTTCAAAATTTATAAATTTTGTACATTCCATAAGATTTCCTAAAAAAAATCCTTAACTAATTTTCAGTATTACATAAATTTCAAGTACAATACTTTTGGTTTTCTTTCTTCAGTATTCGCACAATCCAAATAATATCCTAGTATTTTTATTTATTTTTAAACAGATATCATCTAAATTTTCATACATCTCAAGTATTTTTATGGGTATATTTATTGATTATTAAAATTCCATTTTCTTGCTTTATTTTTTTGCAACTCATTAATTTGGTAGACAAAAAATTTTAATTTACTCACTGGCACTCGTTCATGATTTCTTCCTGTGTGCGGACTTGGACAGGGGCGAGAGATTCCACGTCAGTGCCATAATCTCGGAAACAAGAAGTTATTTTTTCGTCGAAGGTGTTGACCAGATCTTCAAGGCTACCGCCAAATGGACTAAAAGTGCCTTCTCGTAAGATATCTGTGCCGTGATCGCCGTTCATGTTGCATTCGTTAAGGTTGCAATTTTCTTCAAAGCTCGATTCCAAATTAGCATCTATGAATTGCTCCACTGTAAGAAAGAAACGAAAAACTCTTTATATCAAAGTAAAATGAATTTTACAATTCGAAGTCATTGATTTTTGATATTCAGACAGGTAAATTGTGGAATAGGGAATTCCATTTCGAAATTCTTCAATCAAATATATGTACACAGGTATATTCAGGAATTCCAAATTCTGCAATGCAGAGTTTCTATTTTTCTGTCTATAAAAATTCTCCCTTGTTTTTGACGATAAAAATTACTATCTGAAAAATCGCTAGGTGGCTACACCAAATTTTTTCTCAAATGCAAATCCTTATATTTGCATTTTTCAAACATAATCCTTTTCTTAGCAGCTGTCTTGGTGAGAATTCTTATTTTCTATGCAAATAATTTAATAACATCAAACTTTTTCGTATTATTTGTCAAATAAAATACTTATTTTACTTGTCTTATTTAACCTTCTTCAAAACTGTACAGGTATATAAAATTGTTAAGATTCTATTTTTATTGAGTGATTTTCAATGAGTAATTCGAATTTGCCAGTCAGTTGAATTTTTATTTTTTTCTTACTTTATTTCCTTATGAATTATCGTGTTTTTTAAAAATTATGAATCCAAATGTTTCAGTCTAATATCTTAAATATTAATTAAAAAATATTCACAAGTCTCATTTTATGCAATTTTATTTGATTTAAAAACAGAATTTGGTATAATCATATACCATGAAAAAAATCTCAAAATTTGAATTGAAATTTTATACAATTTCATTCAGTTTTAGAGTAAAATCTTGCAGACTCGATGAAAAAATTATATGCATATTTTTCTGTCTAATGTTACTTAACCTTTTGCAATTTCATTTTAGAGATAAATGAGGTCTTTAGTTTTTATCTATCAATAGTTGTTGTATATTCAAAAATAAATGAAGTTTCAAGTCCACTATATTTTAAATAATAATTAGAATATCATGAATTTTGTATTATTCTCCAATTTTTTTAGGAAATGTATTTCTTGAATAAACAATGTTTTTCAAACTTTTTTATATGTTGTATAATAAATTATAATATTACAATGATACAATTTGATGATAAAAGTAGTGTAAATGATTTAGGCTGAGACCGTTATCTTGACAGTTTGGAGCATTCTCCATTGTTATTGATCCGAATTATCAAAAGGTGATGTAGTCAATCTAGGGTTCTCTACTGGCAAGATAATGGTTTTGGCTGCAGATTGAAACAATTAATTTGACGATATGGGTATACATAAATTTAAATTTTTTCGAGACAACTAAACTTATAAAAAAACTAGAGACTAGTTCTTCATAACTGCACCTAAATGCTACAAAAGTTATATGGCCAGCGCCAGTTGCAGTGTCATAACTTGAATCGTTCGACGTTACTGTATTCACCATGATACAGATACTAATTTGGGTGCAATGTGCAGAGGTAACACACACTGCACATTCAGGAAAAAACCTAGTAATTTGTACTATAAATATTGGAAAAATTATCATATTCTAGGAAAATCTCTAATATTATTTTAATTTTTAAGTTTAAATATAGCGATTTATTATTGTAATGCAGTATAGTGAAACATCAAATATCGCAATTATAAGTTGATATATAGTAAAAAATACTTAACATAACGTATTTTTTTTAATTTTGTAAATAACATTTTGTAATATACAAGATATGGGAAATTTCTTTACATGATCGTAATTTCTACATTTTTTCATAGGTATTATTATACGTATATGAGTTTCACTATAAATAGCTACAACTAATACAGGCACATACTTTTTTGTTGGAATGCTGTTTTGTTAAACATAGGGAATTCTAGGGAATTCTGGGGAATTCATGACTCAACCCTAGAAATTCCCCAGATTTCCCCATAAATTCCCTAGAATTCTCCATGTCCAACAAATCAGCATTCCAACAGAAAGGTATGTGCCCTACTACAATAGAAATATTTTGAATAATACAATATTGTATATAGTAAAATTCACATATTTCAGATCAATCTTCCATTACTTTATTTTTTAGAAAAAAGTACTAGATTTTTCTCTCAGTGAAAATAGGAAAGTATTGGATGATCAAATCCTTAATTCCAACGATGGAATTTATGATTTTATGATCCAATACTTTGCCATTTGCAGTGCTGCCGCATGGTTGCAGACTCTGCCGCTTTGTGCGCACTCGACGCAGATAAAGCTCAAATTGTGAAAAGATTGTTTGCTACAATTATTTCCATAATTTGTTAAGGTTTTTTCGAGATTGCAAATTTTAAAACAGTTTTTTCTGTCTGAAACTTGGAATCAGAATTTTGTTGATTTATAATGCTGGACAGAAAATTTAAATTATATGCGATATATAATGTAAATAGATGATGAAAGTTTTTTCTAAAATATAGGTCAAAATTTTATAAATGTATAGATTTTGTAGATTTTTTTATAAGTATGTATCAAATAATTGGAATATTGTAGTACTTTGAATATTCAACTTCAAACCAAAAAATTATAAATTACCAATTCAGATTATATTTTTCAAGTAATTGGGTACGTGGAATAATAAATCTTTGTCGATTTCCCAGTCAAATCAAAGGTACGATTTTGAGTTTTGAATTAGATCGAATTGTGAATAGTTAAATAATGGGAACATTTATTTTTTCAATTATAAGTAAGTTGTTTTTGGTTTATATTTATATGAGAGATTTTTGTGATAATTTGCGTTGTATACATATATATTATAGATTTGACTGGGAAATCGACAAATATTTATTATAAATTATCCTAGCAGAGTTGCTGTCATATTATAGTATAAAACTTCAAATTTATACTATAATAACTGTGGCATTTTTTCCGAATCACATTTGATAAAAATACGAGTTACATGAACTTTCATAAAAATTCATACAAAATTCATACTGTTATATAAAGCTTATATGACACTTGTATGACAGCGACTTTGCTAGGGTAATTAAATTTATCCTCAACTGTTGAAAAATTTTTTAAGTTTGAGCTATGGAATTTTTCTGATTCCCATTATTTTGCATTATGTAACATTGATTAATTTATTATGTTTTACATTATTATTTCATAACAGAGAAATCCGTCAATGGTAAGTGATTTTTTATTTTTTCTTTATTTAAATTTCTCAGAAAAGTCAAAAAATTTGACCTTAAAATAAGACATGTAGTAGATTAGTATGTAAATATTAAATTTATGTGTTTTTTTTTTACATTTCGACAATATTTTTAAAATAATTTTTCATTTTCATGACAATACTTGATATCATAAAATTTCAGGATGAGAGCGAAATGTCATCAATACTCTTGGTTAATTTGGACATGTAAAAATAATCAAAATTCCAATTATGATCACAGGTAAAAAATTCCCATAAATGGAAATCGAATAACAATCGTAATAGGTACAATAATTCATGAAAATGAACTCGAACTCGATCGGTGTAAAAAATAAACACGCGAAAACTCTCGCTTTCAGTTTTGTATACACAAATGTAGAGAAAAAGACGGTTTTCAAAGTTGTTAAAAAATGAAATGCGTGAAACACGAACCAGAGAGAAGATTCATGTTTTTGATGCTGGCGGAATCCTCGTCCTCGAAGCGCGCCAGAGGTGCCTCGAACTTCAATTCGGAAATTTTGCCAGCCATATCCCTCATCATTGACTTTTCTGTGCGTTGCCTTTTCAGGAATGTGGAGAAACACGTAGAATAATATCGGTACGACGCAGCGGCAGCACTATTTCATACTCATTTCACGTATCATACCGAGAGAATATTAAATCCAAGTACAAAACATTCATACGCGAAACACCACACCGAAAAAGGGAGAAAGATGGACGCGATCACACACTTTTTCTGCTCTGTTCTGCACTATTTCGTTAAATCTTACTGCAGTCAAATACGTATTGTTTTGTTGAACGCGACACTCTGTCAGTGCTATACTATATGCTACTATATGCACCACACTATTTACTATTTATCACAACTATACATATTTCTTCTCATTGATCCTCATTACAGAGTTCGCAAATTCAATGCAGAAAGGTATGTTTGTCTCAGTTGTCTCTATCTTTTCTCTCAGTCTTTACGTATTGTGCGACAGAGACAAACTACCTTTTCTGCGTGCAATTTGAAAACACGCTGTAAGTATTATTTGAATTTCAAAGTGCTATAACCGCCATCTGCCATCTTCTTTTAGCATCTCAACTGTTACCTACTGATAATTAGTATATAACTTTCAATCTTGTTTCCTTTTCTTGCATTCAATCGAACAAGTCTGTCCTTGTTTAGTAGACCGAGCAAGCACCGAGTGATTAATGATTATGAACACCGCTGATAACGCTGATAATGACCATTATTTCTCGTGTATGACTATGTATGACTGAGTATTACCTGGGTATGACCAGGTATACCGACGCGTAGGTACAAAAAAAGAAAAATTGCATACGTCCTCATCTGTCCTCATCAGTGTTGTCAAGTTTTAAAATTCGTCAGTTTGAATACATTGAATAATACGCGTCGGAATTAGATAATCTTTTCATCGTTCATCGTCGTCGATGAAAAAATGTGTCGATGAAAAAAACGTGAATTTTCGCGTTGACTTTTATTCTTGACGCATCTACTGCTACTCACTGCTATTGGTAAATTGGCAACGTAACCTCTACATTTTTGTAAAACTTGTCATCAGAGTGACCGAAAATATGCATTTGAAAATCGCATGTTTATTTTACATATTTACTCAGTTTAAGCTTATTACATATATTCTTCATATTTTTTAGTAACGACTTACAATTATTGTTTTGATTGATAAATACGTCATTGCCAGTTGCAATAAGAATGAAGATGAAGATACTTTTTAGTATTTTGTGCATTTTTTATTGCATATTTTGCAGATTTTGAAACAAAAGTAGTTTTCATTATTCCGATAGAATTATTTAAGAAAGGTTTCCTACGTACAGAGTGACTTAAAATACGCATCAACATATTGCATGCTTATTTTACATATTTATGTAATTTTTGCTTATAATACATACTCTGCATATTGTTAAGTAACCATATTCATAATCCTCAATTTTGTTAGCTCAAAAATAACAATAATCATAGTTGTAGAAGAATTTTTTTTTGGTTTCAATAAATTGAGTAGTTGGGAGAAAAAGACAAACGCTCAATTATATAAATGATTGTCTAGAATAACATAGAAAATAAACATTTTAAAAATTGTTTTAACTCAGTGATAAATGAAGAAAAAATGAAATGTTTATACAAAAATGCTGAAGATGTCCAAAACTCTGAACCCTTAAACATATTCTATAAGTCATAATAGCAATATACAAAAATATTGAATAATCCTTGAAAGTTTCAAAAATGGTTAAAAAAAAGACGAGAAAAACTGAATATCTTTTAAGAAGTAAGAAGTAAGTAGAGATAATATTCTCAAAAATTTATTGCTCTTTAAATCGTATAACACACATATAATTCTGTCAGTTCATATAGAATACTATAAAAACACAACAAAGTTTTAAACATCTTATGAATATTAGAAAAAGACTGAAAATCAATATGAAAGATACTGCTTTCCAAAAAATCGATGAAAATGATGAAATTTGTTAAAATTTTCAATATTAGAGCATCTAATTCTAAAAGCACGTGATTATCAGTTACAATAGGAATAAAGATAAAGATACACTTCTGTATTTTGTGCATTTATTATTGCATATTTTTCATATTTTTTAATAATATTATGCAATTTTTTTGTGCATATTTTCGGTCACTCTGTTTATCATGTTCAATAACATTTCATTCAATGTGTGCACAGATTTTTATTTTCAAATACCTTTGACATTAGTGAAAAAGTTAAATTGTTATTAGTCACTGACATTGTACTCTTCTATATTTAATTTCTGATGAAATATTTATTTGTTAATTAAATTATCAACATTTCAATTCAATGTACTAAAAGCTTAGACTAGATGTACATTTGAGGAGTATTCAGCTATTATTGTATTAATATCTCTGAAGTTCCAAACGTTTGAAAATAAACGAAAAAATAAAAAAAATTGTTCTATCATACTTAGTTATAGAATTAATTCATAGTTATTGATATTTAACATATATAATTTAAGGTTTCTCATTATTTTTAATTTTAATCATGTGGGTGGAAATGAAAAAAAAATTTTTTTCTTTTTCGTTTAATTCAAAAACATTTGGAATTTCAGGCACATATTGTATCAAAAAAATAAAGAAATAAAGTTTAAAATTTATTTTGATGGGAAAATGAAAACATTTCAACAAAATTCATAAAACAATTTATTTGAATTTTACTTTTCATGAATGATTAAGGTCAATTTTTTTAATAAAATACAATTGATAATAAATAAAAAAGAAGGCGAGAAAATAAAGATGCATATTAAATTTGAATACTAAATAAATTTAAAAAACTTGTAACATTGTATTTCGAGTGCGATTTTTATGCATATCAATGGTTGTTTATGATAAATCAGAATTGGGAAGTTGCATGGAAAAAAAAACCTTGCAACATATGTATCAATTATTTTCGAAAAAAATCGATACATTTTTTTTGTTTCTTTGGAAAATCATTATTTTTAAGGATATGTGAATTTTTAATTTTATATGCATAGATATACTGAGCATGCAAATGGTGTCATATAGTTAGAATGACGTCACTTTGTTAGACTTTTTAAAACGATATGTTTCAATCCATTTTTGAAATATTACAAAAAGAAAAAATACGAGTCTGATACTTTTTGATAAACTAACGATATTGGCAATAAAAAAAATTAATGCAACTTCCCAATCGACGTTTATTTTATGAATGTTATCAAATTTCGCAAAAAGTTCATTTTCTAAGAATAAGAACTGTGTTGCTTATGCAGCGTTTATAATTAGTACTTTTATAAATTTCAACAGTTCACAATAATTGAAAATAAATTCCTAATTATTATTAATATGCAAGAAATCACACAATATTTTTAAAATATCCCAAAAGTTTTCTAAATTACAATAACCAGTTTATTGTTTACTTATATTTTCTAGATTATCATAAAATTATCAAGTGTTACTCTCAAAAAAATGCAATTGATTTTCGAAGAAGCAAATTTTGTCATAATTCTGACTAATCAATTTTTTTACAATTGTTGCATTATATAAAATACTGTCGTGTTACAGATATTCGGTTTTGAGAATTTTTTTTGCAAAAAGCTAATTATAAATTTTCTATAATAAAGAAAATAAATAATTAAATTAGTAATCTGCATTTTTGTGCAAAGCTATAATGTATGAAAAATATAAGAAATTACATCAAAATATTTTAAGCTTCAGTATCAAATTCTCTTTTTCTTCTAATTCAGTTTTTTCGAAAATTGAAAAAAAAACTCTAATACCCTAAAGTTTTTAGAGTTAAAAAAGTTATTGGAATTCTTTAATTCTCTAGATTTCCAAACTTCTTAGAATTCTTGAAATTCTCGTGATTACTCAAATTATCTGAACTTTTGAGGGTTTCCTGAATTTTTCAAAGATTCCCTGGATTTTTCGGACTTTCTCGACGTTTTCAGAATTCCCCCAAAAATTTGCTCAGAAAAAATCACGATAATTGATTGAGGTTTTCTTGGGTGAAAATATTTGATTAACATCATCCCTACTAATCTTATCACTAATACACTGCTATTTTTAGTGCAGGAAACGAAAATGTCAACATCAGCAATCTACATTTTGGACGTGAAGGGGAAAGTCCTGATATCGAGGAATTATCGAGGAGACATCGAAAATGGGGTGATTGAAAAATTCATGCCAGCCGTGATGGAACGTGAGGAAGAAGGGAACCTCACCCCAATAATTCAATCATCGGATTGTACATTTGCGTACATAAAATATAACAATCTCTATATGGTGTCAACAACAAGGAAGAACTCCAATGTTTCCCTTGTTTTTGTATTTCTGCACAAGGTCGTGCAAGTATTGCAAGAGTATTTCAAGGAACTCGAGGAGGAGAGCATACGCGATAATTTTGTCGTCATCTACGAACTATTGGACGAGCTCTTGGACTTTGGTTATCCCCAGACGACAGACAGCAAAATCCTCCAAGAGTACATAACCCAGGAAGGGCATAAATTGGAAATCCAGCCAAGGATTCCAATGGCCGTGACCAACGCTGTGTCCTGGAGGTCCGAGGGCATCAAGTACAGGAAAAACGAGGTCTTTTTGGATGTCATTGAATCGGTCAACCTCCTGGCCAACGCCAACGGCAACGTTCTCAGTTCCGAAATCGTCGGGGCTATTAAAATGCGAGTCTATTTGTCGGGAATGCCCGAATTGAGATTGGGTCTCAACGACAAAGTCCTCTTTGAGTCTACAGGTATTGTAGTGACATAATTCAACTAGTTTCACACCAAAAATCGTCTCTAATATTCTGTTCATTTCGTCAGGTCGAGGAAAGTCCAAGTCTGTTGAACTCGAAGACGTCAAGTTTCATCAATGCGTTCGACTGTCGCGTTTTGAGAATGACCGCACGATCTCGTTTATACCTCCGGACGGTGAATTCGAGCTCATGTCGTATAGGTATGCTTTTTTAATTTACCTTTATTGCCGAAAACTGTTTCATTAGCGAGAAACTAAAATTGGGCAGATATGTCAATATTTAAATAATTGGTTTCGGGATTTTCTACTTATTTTATAGGTATATGTAGCAACATAAGAAATTAGTTCCATGAAAACATTGCAATATTATAAGAAGTTTGTTAGTACAGTAATTCATTCTTATTGAGAATGCTGGTTATTGGCATTTTTAATTTCATCATACATTATTAGAAACTCTTTCGCACTATACGTAATAATTTATTAACTTGAATAAATGACTTCTACAGGATTCAAAATTTTTATTAGGAGGTCCATATAAAAAAAGGGTTATCGTCTACACAATTTTGGACATTTTCAAATTTTAACGGAAAATTGGTAATAAGTGAAATTTTCGTAGAAAAGTTGCTGAAGTTGTCGAAATATCTTTATTTTTGTTACATTTAAATTTTATTACACTTATGAATAATTTTGTCGACCATAGTTTGTCTAGAATTTTCACAACGCTTAAATTTTCCATATAACTTAAAATTTTACAACTCCAAGCATTTTTGAACTATTCATAATTTATAAATTTTGCAAAAGCTTTATCGTTTGAAAAATATTCTAAATATGACAAAATTACTGAACTTAAATAACCATTAAAGAATTTGAATGATATTCATAAAAAAGAGTAAAATTTTACACTACTGAAATTCTTGCTATCTTTGAAATTTTTCAAAATTGCTGGATACTTGAATTTCATGAAATTTAGTGAATTTTCCGAATGTCAGTCTTCTTGTAAATTTCAAAATTATAATAATTCACAGGGTTCATAGAGTTAGAAATTTATGAAATTATGGTGGAATAACATATTTGCTACAATGTTCTGAATAACTGAAATTTTCCTAGTAAAATTGCTGAAGTTGTCGAAATATCTCTATTTTTGTAATTTCTGAATTTTATTGCACTTATGAACAAATTTTGTTTGACGAAATTCCTGAATTTTAGTAACAATTGGAAATATGAATGATATTGCTTAATTGCTATAATTGAGTTCATTTTTATAATATTCAAAATTTCGAAATGTGCTATCTTACGAATTTCTCTTAAAAATTATATTTTTACAATTTTTAAAATTGCTTTAGTATTTGAATTTCACGAAAACAAGTGAATTTTCAGACTATCAGTCATCTTGTAAATTTTAAAATTATAATAATTCACATGTTTCATAGAGAGGGTAAAATTTATGAAATTTTAATTGAATAACAAAATTTGCTAAAATGTTCAGAATAACTGAAATTTTCGTAGATATATTGCTGAAGTTGTCAGATATCTCTATTTTAGTAATGTCTGAATTTAATTATAGTTATAAATAAATTTTTTCCACAATTTTTTGTCTCGAATTTCCAGATAGACACATATCTTAAAATTTTTAAACTCCAAGCATCTTTAATGTATTCATAATTAATGAATTCTTTTTATTAATAAATTTAATTAATGAAAAAAAAATTTGGTGTAGCCACCTGGCGAGCACAAGCAAAAAGTTGTATTATTAGAATTCAGAGACATCATTTATTATTTTTTTTTTTGTATACATGGAAATTTTCACTTGTTTCCCATTACAGTACTTTCATCATCTTATCAAAACAAAAAACTCGTTGTAATACGCTATAAAACCTACTCGCAAACTGTTGAATACTCAAATGTAATTTTCCTTTTTTTTTGCCTAATTTTCATAAAGAAAAACTACCAATTGATGAAAATTATGAATCCTTATTCTGAAACAACACAACTCGAAAAATTTGAAAATTGATGTTTACAAAGTTTACAACTTTGAAAAATCACCCGAGAATTTTTTTTCTGAGATTTACCATCAATGATTTAAAACCTCAAAATAGCGAATTCAACGGAGCCCCTAAAAATCGTCGACAAAAAAAATTCATTACATCATCGACGATGAAATTCGTCGTTGTCAAAAAAGGTCGAACTTTTAAGATACTTATAATAAAAACTTTTTTTATAAAATTGTATTTCCTGTAGAAATCTTTACAACAAACTTTTTTTCATAAAAATTCCAGTTGATAAGAAATGTACGAGGCTTGAATATTTTCTTATAAAAAATCTACAATTTCTTATAAAAGTGTTACTGGCTTTAATAAAAAGTTTTTGATAAACAATTTCTTATTCTTATAAGAATTAAAGTCACTAGTGATAAATATGTTAAAAAAATTTCTTGTTAGGGGCTTTGTTGTATTTTTTTTTTTTTTTTTTTTTTTTGGTAAATCTCAGAAGAAAATTTTCGTGTAATTTGTCAACGTCGTAAACTTTATGAACATTGAGTATCGAATGTTTGATATCTGGAAATTCTGGAATTGGAGAATTTGGAAAATGCACTGCTATGAATTGAATATTTGTACATTTACCAGGTTAAACACGCACGTGAAGCCTCTAATTTGGATCGAGTCGGTGATTGAGCGGCATGCCCATAGCAGAGTGGAATATATGATAAAAGCGCGTTCGCAGTTTAAGCGGCGTTCAACAGCCAACAATGTCGAAATTGTGATCCCGGTGCCGAACGACGCCGATTCGCCGAAATTCAAGACGACCATCGGCAGCGTAAAGTACTCCCCCGAGCAGAGCGCCATCACTTGGTCCATCAAGTCGTTCCCCGGTGGTAAGGAGTACTTGATGCGCGCCCATTTCGGCCTGCCCTCCGTCGTCAGCGAGGACGTCGAGGGAAAACCACCGATCCAGGTAAAATTCGAGATACCTTACTTCACAACCTCTGGCATCCAAGTACGCTACCTCAAGATCATCGAGAAAAGTGGCTACCAAGCATTGCCGTGGGTTAGGTACATCACCCAGAACGGTGATTATCAGCTCAGGACGAACTGAAGTCACCAGATTATTTTATCATCATTATAAAATATGTATGTATTTTTTAAAGGTTATTCCAAGTTTTCGACCAAGTATTTTTTGTTGCATCTAGAGAATATTGTACATTGTTAGAAAAAGAGAGGGTTGTAATAAAGTTTGTCTCTCGGACTTCACAAGTTGTTGGTGTACAGTTATTGAAACGTGAAACAGGAGTAGTAGTCTCTTGTTGTTATCATGAATATATTTATTTCTCTCTCTCTCTCTCTCACTCTCACTCTCTTTCCCTCTTGTTTGGCTATTACAGTACAGTCGCAACAATTTATGATTTGGCTTTTTTTTAAACATTTGTAGACACTTGTCTTAAGCACAGCCACTCTGTCGCCAACACTCGTTACACTGATTACGTTTCGCCGTATTATATACAAACTAGTCTCTCGTCTTTGGTATATAAATTAAGTTTGTGATGGGAAACATTGTACGGACGTTGTTGTTGCAAAGGTCGATTACAAAGCCAAGAAATGCGCATTTTATTCGAAGCTGTGATGATTAGAAGAATTCTAAATTTTTATTGATATTTTTGAAATACATGTCTCAACTATGAGGCATTTTTTTATCCCTGGCGATCTTTAGAATCCGTAAGTGAGCCCGTAATTTATGATACGTTTTACGGGTGTATTGTGCAAAAAAAAATAATAAGAGAATTTGCTTGAAATGAGGCATAATAATGAAAGAATGTCACATATATGAATTTTATAAATTACCTCTAGCCGTGTTACTCATGAATCTCATTTTTAATCTTTATTGATTTCTAAGATTTTACGAAATTCGAAAATGTAAGAAATGTGTGTAATTTTGGACAATTTTGTATAATTGAAAAATTTTTGAATTTAGAAAACATAAGAAATATTACACATTTTTGATGACTTGGGAACTTGTAGAAATATTAGAGATAATGGAATTTTAAGAAATTTGAAAACTTACAGTTTTTGCATGCCTAAAAATTTGAAATTTCGTACACAAAAATGTTAAGAATTTTTGATAATATAGAGGATTTTCAAAATTTTGGAAATTATAAAACCTTTTCAAAATCCTTAATAAAGTTTTCAATCTATGAAACTTGAATAATGAAAAAGTAGAAAATTTAAAAATTTTCAAAGATTCCAGATATTTTCAATTTGAAGTACATTGAACATGTCGGTGATTATCACGATTTGGAAATTTTAAAAGATTTCTAGAATAAAAATTTCATGAAAACCTATAGACATTAAAAATTTTTCGATTTCTGAAACTTTAAACTTCGATTTTTCTCAATTGAAAATTTTTGATGAATTTATAATTTTCTCTAATTTTAATTATTCATGAATTTTCAATTTTAATGTTTTTAATTTCGAAACGCGATGTACATTTAAAATTCACAATAAAAATTTAGAAAATTCTTGAAATTATGAAGTTAAAAAAAACAACTTGAACAATTTTTGGATTTTAAAATTTCCAATTTTTTCATTGCCAATCGATAATCAATTATTAATTTTGATTTATTTAATTGTAAATTTCAATTTAAAATATCGAAAAAAACTTGCCAAATTTTATAAATGTATAAAATCATGTAATTTTGAGAAATGTTGAAACTCCATAAACATTTTTGATATCTTAAACAATTTGAAATAATTATATTTTGGAAATCCTAATACAGTTTTTTATTTCTCAAAACTTAAATTTCGAAAAAATAGTCATGACAATTCAAACATTACCGAAAATTTTGAAAAATTTTTGCGAATTTAATAGTTTTTGAATTTTTCGGATATCTTTCATTTCAAATGTAAAGAATACATAAAAAATGTTAGTAATTTTAAACGATTTTAAAATTAAAAAAAAATTCTAAGAGAATCAAATTTTTAAATATCCGAAGACTTGGATAATTTTGAATTTCTGTAACTTTTAAATTTGATCTTTTTGATTGAAAATTTTGATTTTATTCTGCTGTTTGAACAGTTTACGTGTTTTTTTCTACAAAACACCCGTAAAAGGTCCCGTGAGTTACGTGTTCTGAAGAGCGCCAGGAATATTTGAAATTTTAGAATATTGTACAGTTTCTGTAGTTTTACGAATTTATTCCCAATCTACGAAATTGATCAACAATTTCTACAATTCCTACCAATTTTTCAGCATTGATAAAAATCTTTGGCATTTTCGGCATATCTTGAGTTTCAAAAATTTGTTATTAATTTTGAGATATTTAATAACAATTTTCCTTTCCACAATTCGTTTCTTCATAATTTCGTGATAATAATAATAATAATAATAATAATAATAATAATAATAATAATAATAATAATAATAATAATAATAATGATAATGATAATAATAATAATAATACGCAGTTTCTATAGTTTTACGAAATTCGCAAGATTTTTAGACTTGAATTAAAATGTTGCAAGTAATGGGCCATCTATGTACGAAAAAACTTTTTTTTACTCCTCAATACTACTGAAAGAATCCAAGTGCAGTTGGTCCTATAACTTCCAAAAGATATCATTTTCTAGTCGAGAGAATAATAAATAATGGTTCAAAAGACATTAAAATACCGTTTAACGCCGCGAAGCATTTCAAGCTCGAAAATGGCAAGTTTCGAATTTCTTGGCGAGATTTGCTGCGTAACGATTCGAGGGCGACAATGTTAAGTAAAAAAATTACAAACGATAAATAGCCATTTTATAAACCTTAAAAATACTGTCGGATGATATAACCGACTTGATAGTCCTTGAATCCAACACTCGATAACGGCTTTGTTGAGCAACAATTAAATAAAAAAAAAAGGGAGTAAACATAACGTTAATATTGAAAAACTGTTTAAGAAACGTTTTCCATTTTCACGCTCGCGAAAATTCAGCGAAAACTTAAGCACTTGTCGCAGTCGCAACTATAAATAACCTACTCGAGTAATAAATTAAAAAGTCGAGAGAAAAAAAGCCTATACGACTAGAACAACTTGCGATTGACTCTCGATTAGAGACATTTCCGAGGTGTCCCCGCTTTGACTAGACGTCGTAAATATCGACCACATGAAAACAGTTGAATGAACTGTTTAAATTTTCACAGTTCGAGTTGCCGTCATTAATTGCTGCAAGACTTGAAAGAAGCACTAGATACTCGAATCGATAATCAAGTGCTCAATGTACAAAAATAATTTGGAAAAACCGCGAAAATCCATCAGTTTCGGATGGCAATCATAATACAATAATGAGAATTCCAAGTTTTATTTTTTTTCTTTCAAGTAGTGAAATTCATAAAAATAAGACCCAAATCGATTGTATTTTTTTAAATTTTTCTTGAAAATTTATAATGCATATATTTGGGAGTTATAATTGTATTATAAAAGCCCTCCGAGTGTGAATGAAAAATAGTATATTATTGTACAGGCAGGTACTTAATGTTCGTTTCGTCAAAGTAAGCTTTTACCTGCTTGTGCAATACCATATTTTCTTCGATTATAATCGATTATATCAAAGCCCGTCCAAATGTCAAACTTTGAGGTTAGAATTGATAAATGACGTTCCTCGACTGAAAAAAAGGTGGACAACGCGCGGAATAGAAGAAATGCATTAGCCCGTGAAAAAACGCGCTCACGGATGAAGCCAATTGAAAGAATAAGGGTAAAAAGAAAGGAGGACACTATTTTCATGTGAACGAGTCCTCGAGAAGAGTATTGACAGGTACGTGGACTAGATTGGCCTCGGCGTCGGTCTCTTCCGCGCCTGCTTCCGTCAGTTGTTGCACATTCCCCGGAAGGTAGTCTTTCCAGCTGCGGAAGAGGTATCGCGTGAATTTTCGCAACTGCCGAAACTTGCAGTAGGTTGCGCCCTCGGCCGACTCGAGCTGCTGAGTCTGGATGAGGAAGCCCTTTTCCTTGAACGTCTGCTCGAGTTTCTCTCGCTGCAGCGACTTGCGGCTCTTGCGCTTCCGCCTCCCGTCCTCGGCATTCACTGTTTTCTGACAAAATAACTTTTTAACAAGATACCTTTCAAAAGTACAACCCTAACTACTCGCGTTTTAATTTATTGATAAAATTCATCGAATATTCGAGCTATTGGCATTATTCGTTTGAAACGAGCCTTCGGGAAAACTTGATGTACCCATTAGAAAAAATGGCACAGTCAAAACAGTGAAAACGTTTATGGAAATTCAAACTTAAGTCAACATGTTGAGAAAAAAAATATCGCACACTTTAAGGCTTATTATCACCACAACTTTTAATTTATGGGGTCGTGCACATAATACGTCACGCACTTTTTAGCTGTTTTGACCTCTTCCTCCCCCCAAATCATATTTAGTCACAAATATTTAGACTCCTCCCTCCCCACCACAAACGTCGCGTTACACTTCTAAAATTAATTTTTTTTCAGAGTTGGTTATAATTGTTCACAAACATTAGTGAGCAGAAGCGGATCCAGAAAATTATTTCTGAGGGGGTTTTCAGAATTTCCATCTTTAGATTTCTAAAAAAAAAAAAAGAAAAATAATCTAATCAAACTAACAAATTTGATTTCTTAAATAACAAAAAAAAATTTCAGGGGAGGGGGGATACGCGCCTGCTAACTGTTACAATAATTGAGCAATGAAAATCGCGAGAAACTCGCGAGATACGAATTTTATTTCAACTACTAGCTTTTTTCTTCTTCTGGAAGAAACATTCTTCATGAAAATTCGGTTTGATCAAATCCGGGACCTTAGAAAATGCTCATTTTTCGCATAGTCAATCTTTGACTTACTTTTATAATAATTGAGCAATAAAAAAACGGAGGAAGCAAGAATCTGGCGAGAGACGAATTTTTATTTCAACTACTAGCTTATTCCTTATTCTGGAGGGAACATTCTTCATGAAAATTTGTTTTTCTCAAATGTGCGGACCTTGGATTTTGCAGATTTTTTGCATAACTTTCTGGCGAGAACATTCTTCATGAAAATTCGGTTTTCTCAAATGTGCGGACCTTGGATTTTGCTGATTTTTTGCATAGTCAATCTTTGACTGACTATCATAATAATTGAGCAATAAAAATCGCGAGGGCCCAAGAAACTCGCGTGATACGAATTTTTATTTTAACCCTAGAACGGTACACTGGGGTGCAAATGTACCCCAAGCCATCTTTAGAGCCATGTAAAAACGAGAATTCGGAATTTTCTGACCTGGGACCATAACCATAATTCAATTTGAGTTCATAGAAAAATAAAAAAAAGGTGGTTAAGCCAGTTTTCTTTTGGCCTTCCTGGAAGGAGGAGTGAAAGTTGGCGTGGGGTACATTTGTACCCCAGTGTACCGTTGCTGTTGGCGTTTCGTGCTGTCAGTGAAAATGTGACTCGTGAGAATATTAGTTCAAATATCAGTTGTTTTATCACGTAAAAAACAATCATTATTACGTAATCGTTTTTAATCATTTATTCAACTAATTTAACTCAATTTTGAAGTAAAAAACTTTTTTCTCATTTATAGTGATCTTTATTTTATCATTTAAAAAATTTGATTCGTTTATTTTATTTTCTAATAATATTGTATTCCAATGTATTTGCGATCATAAATAAATTTTTCAAATAATTTTCCAGCTTCTTTCGTGGTATTTTCTAAAATTCGATTTTTGAACTTTCACTTTTCAAAATAATTGCAATTTTTAAAAAAAATCGAAATTCTGAAATATGGGTCATTCTTTTACAAATCGAACAACTTTTTTGACCTCATAATTTGTATTTATCCAGAAAATTTTTTTTTACTTCTAGATCTCAAATAAAAAGACACGTATGTCAGGATTTTGTCGAAAACAGTTTTTTTCTCTTTTTATAAATATTTAAAATTCCTATAGTTATATATATTTTGCAAGATTCTATCATGTTTGAAATTAAATATCTTCGGTTCTACTTATCCTATCGACACAACTTTTATACCATTTTGTACATTATTGTACACTCTTCAAACGTTTGTGTTCACAGTTTTTCTATTTTTGAAAAAAAAAATAACAAATTCATTGTTTAAACAATTTTTTCATGATGTTCTCCAAAACAAATTTGATCAAAACCAATATTATTATTTGCGCTATATTTTTGCCTACAAAATGCATATTTGGGAAAAGTGGAAACTTAATTAGAACATAAGATAGAAAAAAATGTTGGTAGCAAGTCGCGCGACAAGTCCAGACACACAACTATAGGAATTTTAAATATTTATAAAAAGAGAAAAAAACTGTTTTCGACAAAATCCTGACATACGTGTCTTTTTATTTGAGACCTAGAAGTTAAAAAAAAATTTTCTGGGTGAATACAAATTATGAGGTCAAAAAAGTTG